>JBAPLJ010000275.1:0-89837 GCA_037832345.1 Rhizophora mangle
TGTAGGAATTAAAAATTATGATCCATTTTTATCCTCTTCCTAATCATTAAGTAGTGAATAACAATAAGGGATTATGGATAAGTTTTTATCTTATTGTTGTGAATAACTCAATGCAAGTTAAATGATTTAAACTTGTTTGATTGTTACTTTTATTAAATCATTTTCCTAGTTCTTAAGGCTATTAGTATATTACTCTAAAGAGCTTATTTTATGGGCATAATGATTAAAATCTAAGTAAAGAGTTTGTTTTGGTTAGTGAATATTTAAAGGAAAATTTTGGTAACAAAACATTTGTTATCTAGGATTGATAGTTCTATTAGAATTGAAATAATATTTCAGGTAATCAAAATCATTAAATATTATAGTTGCAAATAAACCTAGAATTGAACTTTTAGTATTTGATATTTCTATAATTTATTTTATTTCATTGGTTTGTTTATTTTATTTGTTACAAAATGATTATTCAACTCCCCCCCAATTATGTTAAGGTCTTTAATTTTTAATTAATTAGTAGTGAGTTGATAGCACTCCCTATGAGATCGACTCTTGCTTACACTATCTACTATTGAATAATTGAGAATAAGGTATTAAATTTTTTATGACTTTATGATAGCTACCACTTTGTCTCATGCAAAGTTCATGTCTTTTCCATTAATTAATTGAAGGGTTGACATCACCTAGCCAATGTTTTGAAAATTGGACTACACTAGTCAGTTAAACCAAAAAGAAAAAGTGAGAATCAACCCTAAGTTGGTTGAGTTAACTCTAAAACTTATGGCTTTGTGAGCCAACTAGAGACTAATGACTTGACCAATTTGACCATAAAATGGATAAACAATCATAGTCTTCCTAATTTGATTGGTTTAGTTAGTAGTGATGTGGTGGTTTTAAGAGTGCTACATCACTAAAATAATGTGCAAAAATCATCCAACACATGCATAAGGGCAGCAGCAAAACCATGATTTCATGGGAAGCATTAATAGCCCCATACTTGTGAGTGGTTATGCTTAAAAATTTTATTTATTAACACTTAATAGTGCATGAAAAGGTGCTATGGGGTCCTATTTACATTCTTTCATACATTAACTAAGTTATTCTTTTTGTTTTTTTATACATTAATTTATAAAATATATTTATGCTCCTCATATATTCAATAATTGATGCAGACTTTTAGGTTTAACATCCTTTGCATTTGCTCAACCTTCAATTAATCAATTTCAATACAACAATGTTGCACAATGAAACCAATAAACTTTCTTGATGTGACCCTAAAGGCACGCTTGAGTGAATTCATCTTAAGATGATATTTTCAAAGCCAGTCAAACTCCACTTTAAGGTTCTCCAAGTGAACCTTGGATTCTTTTCTTTTTACCATAGTGTCATTAACTTATCATTTTACAATTTTGTGGAGCACATTGTCAAAGATCTTTTACATGGTATGATGATATGTGGTGCTAACATTCTTTAACCTAAACAAAATGACTCCGTAGTAGTATATATCCTTTGATATGCAAAATTTTATGAGTTCCTTATTATTTAGAGTGATCATAATTTGGTTATAGTTGGAAGAACCGTCTATGAAGGATCATGCTTCATGGCTAGCAATTGCATCACCTATGATCTCTATTATAGGCAAAGGAAAGTCATCCTTTGGACATGCCCAGTTAAAGCCTTTGAATTCAACACAAACTTTACCATATATTCTTCTTCCTTACAAAGACAATAATTGTTATCCATGTTGGGTAGGTGACCTTTAGGATGAAGCAAGCATTGATTAATATGTTGACTTCTTCCTTAATTTAAGGAATTAGCTCTAGGTTAAACCATCATTCTTTGATCAGACAAATTTTGTTCTTCACTACTAAGTGATGTATTGTGATCTTAAGGCCAAATCCATACACTTCATTGTAACTTTATGTAAACACATCCATGCATTGACTTAATAACAAGATTTTCAAAACTGGACCAATTATTGAATCGGAAAGCTAACTGGTTCTCAGTTCAATCAATTTAATCAAAATTAAACCAATAAAACTGGTATTTAATATTCAATATATAAAAAAATTAATAATATAATTTTTATTTTTTTAAAAAAATAAAAATATTTTAAAAAATTTTATTCTAAATTTTTTAAACTAATCCAACTAAAAAACTATAACTGGTTCATTAGTTTATGGTCTAACTGATTGATTTATCAATTTAATTATTAATTTTTAGAACTAACAATTTTTAGAGTAAGTTTTCAAAACCTTGTGCCCAAGATGGACTCCAACAGCTAGAACTTGCTTTGAGCCAAACTTTCCTATAAGGTCATCACAATGTCCACCAGCAGTAATTGAACCAAGTTGCATAGTCCCTTTGAAAAATGCTTCAAATGTCACCCAAGTTTAATAATAAAGTCCCTTTGCAAGATTGAGATCAAAAACCACTTTGTTAATGCACCTTGACTTCTAAAGAGCTTCAAACAATATCTCCAAATCATCTAAGGCTAAGGTTTTAAGAACTGGTTAGTAAATTGAGTCAAAAAATTAAAAGGTTCAAGGTTCAACTAGTAAAAGATAATTAAAACAAATAAAATATAAATACATTTTAAAATTTATACATCTCAAAATTTTAAAATAATAATATGAATGTAGTTAAATTTCATCATTGCTTGCCATCTCAACCTTATGATCATTCACTCTTCCAATACTGTGTAGCACCAAGGTGACAGATAATATCAAATGAATCAACAGATTCATCACTTTGGTTCTTTTCTTGATTAACAACATTGAAGCTAGGATATGAACTATCTTCATTGGGGTGGTGCAGGGTAGTGAGAGGTATGGAGAATTGGAGTGGTTGAAGCAGCAGCAGGCATGACGACAATTTGGAGGAGTTGAGGCTTGGGGCAGTGTAGGGTAATGAGAGGAACAGAGATTTTGAATGGTGGAAGCAGCAGCAAGCACGGTGGTGATTTGAAGTGTAGAGGTGTGGGGCGGCCTAGGGCAGGGACAAAGAAAGTGCTATAATGAAAATCTACAAAAAGATTAACCTAATGATCTTTTTTTAACCCAAAGCGGTTAACTCGGGAAAACTGGTTGTGGTTCACCAGTTCCTGGTTGAACTGGCCAGTTTACCAATTTTTTGACCGGTTTATATTTTGACCGGTTTTAAGAAAGAACCAGACCAGATCAGGGTTCAGTTCCCAGTTTTACTGGTCAGACCGGCTGGTCCAGTCTGGTTCTTTCAACCTTGCTTGATAATCAATCATACAGATGTTCTTCTTATAATGTGAGCAGGGCACTCACAAAGGTAGGATGATGTTCCTTTGGAGAGCGAAAGTTAACCTTTGTAAGTTTATCTAGCTTGGTCACCATCCTTAAATGCTTGACAAGCCTCCTCTACTTTTCTATTTAATAAGTCTAACTCAACCTTCTCACTAATTGTGATGTGGGGAGAGAAGAACTAGGCTTCCTTCTCATTGATCATTGATCAGTAGTGACCATGATGGTACATTCATCAATTGATCAAGTCTAAATCTTCCATGTAATCTACACAAAGTGGCTTTAATTAATAACCTAATCTAGGCTTAGACTTAGAAGGATAGGTAGTGGCACCATTGTTGCATTCCATTGAGTGTGTACGCATTGTGTTTGGGCTCGGAAGTCATACCATGCCATGGCTAAGAGTTTGTATGCAATAGGATTAAACCCTTCATAGTACTTTTCTCTATAAGTAAACCATGTTTAATTTCCCCCCTTAACTAGCCTAATAAAGCCTTTTAATAGTTTAGAAGTCAAAAGGGTGACACTTTGATAATGGTAATAAATGTGTTGCCTTCTAATTGTGAACCTCTTCAAGTTTAATTTCATCATTGATGTGATCCATGGTGATATGGAAATTGTCCAAGATTGTGTCATTCATAGTTTTGGGCCAATTACTCATTCAAGGGCCAAGAATCTTCAAACTGCCCTATAATTGCTTCTTAAGGAGAATACAACATTTATTGAGTGTCCAAATGCCAAAGCAAAAGAGCCCACATTAAGCACATTTCTCACTTGCTTGGAGGATCAAGCATGAATGGGTATGCTTGGATTAGAGTGATTGTAGGATTTTATTTCCATCTTATTTTTTCTTATTTTGATTAGTTTATTTTAGTTTTAGCTTTTAATTAATAAGGGTATAGAAACCAACACCTATGTGTTTATTTCTTATGCTTTAAGTTCTATTCTATAGCTTATTTTCTAACTGATTAGTTGCAACTCTAATTTTCCTATTTTATAGTTGTTTTAACTACTTTTTAGCATTATTTTTTATTTAAGAGATTAAGAAACATTTTGGAGAATATTATTAAAATTGCATTTTGCAATTTACTCTGATTTTTATCTAAGTAATTTATTTGTTTAGTGGCAAATTAACAACTAATTCTTATCACCTTTTCTTCCTCTATCTAAGGATGTGACAAATCAAACTAGTTTTGTCTTGTTTGTGGTGAATTTCATATCAAACAAGGGACTACTAGTTTTTCTTTTTATTTTGTTTCTTTTTGTCAAATAAAAAAATTACCTTAAACAAAACAATTGTTACTTTAAATTTCCCCAAATACAAATAGGAGTAGGTCTCTGATTCTTAGGCATATAAACCATGCTGCTGCTTTTGTTTGAGATTGGCACAATGAGGGAAGGACATGATTTTGGCACAAAAAACTTTCTTGAGATGCCCTTGGTCAATGGGATCTTTGAAAGGGTAACTTCAAGATTGTTTAAGTTTGTATAAATGATTATGTCCACCAAATGTGACTTAACCTTAGCAAATGGATTTAAGTCAATGTTAATGTTTTACACACCATTATTTTAATATCTAAAGAACTTAAACATAAGACTTATAACTCCATTTCAATGGACCAAGGGTGTCCTAGTAAGATTTTTTATATGGTGCTTGCATTAATCACATGGAATAAAGTGCAAGAAATAAAATCATTGATGGTAAAGTCCATATAGATCATACTAATGGCCCATTATTCTCCTTGATTAAAGTCACAAATCATCAAGCTGTTTTTTTGATAATTCATCCATATTGATGTTAACCTCTGTCATGGTAGACTTTAGAATGATGTTGACTACTAAGTCATTTTTAATATGGCTATGGACCAATCTTTGCTTCTTTATATATTCCAACACATAGAATGGTCAATTATGGGTTTGGAACCAAAACAAAAAAAAGGATCCTCATCTAAGAATGCAATGAAAAAAGTAGCATGTGACATAGATTTAAATGTTGGTTGTCTATTGGATAGGTTCATTTGGAGGGAGAGATTCCATAGAGCTACAATGGGCCGTGCTAACTTGATTTTGCAAGGTTGCAAAAATATTACAAAACCAAGTATGATTATGGGTTAGCAAAAAGACTTTTAATAGATTTTGATACTTTCTTTAATATAGACTCATTGTTGTTGTGTTGTTCATTCTTAAATTCACCTTCACTGATGAATACCATGTTGACAGAGACAGTTTGCATGGCAACAAAAGTGTTTTGTGAGAAGAATCCATTAGTTATAAAATAGGGTTGCCTTTGTTTCATTGTGTCTTCTCTATTAGTGCTTAGATTTCCTCTTAGGGCCTTTTAGGAGTCCACTTTTTTAGTCAAGAAGGATAATTCCTCTTTATATGTTGTTTCTTCCTTCATGGAAGAGTAGGTTTTGATGGCCTTAGTGATTAGTAAGACTTGCAAGGAGTTACTAAATTCCAGCCCTCCTTAACATCTTTATGAGCTATTAGGTCTTCAGGTGGACTCAAGAATACTTCACCTTTCCTCTTTCCTTTCTACCCCTCCATTTTGCTTTTGAAAGTTGACTATCCATTGCCCATTCCATCATCAAATTTTGATGAAAAGAGCCAAACTTTAAGTTCATTAATCATGACTTTGTGAAGAATTGGTATATTTGGATTGTCACACTTAAGCATTAAGAGATATTCATAGACTTTTATGACATCTTTTTCACCCATAACTAAGATGTGGACTACCATTTCTAGAAATTTTGTCCTATCTCCTGCATCTCAAGAAATAGTTGGCCTTGTTGACATGGTGGTCTATGTTGTTTATTATGTGCCATCTTGGCTAAACAGTGCTTGCTTCTAGGCCTCATTTCATCTTAAGAGAATAGGATGAGTAATGGCACAAAGGATCTAAATCAAATGAATTACATGTAGAGAAGCAAGTTAAGATTGAGAGAAAAGAAGAAAGAGGATAAGAGAGAGAAATTGAGAGTTTGTTTGCAAAAGAGTGTGATGTTAAGAGAGGTTTTTTTTTTTTTTCAAATAGCCTATAATTGTACTTTTATACAAAGAGGCTTATTTTAGTACTAATGATCTTAGCCCTTCTTTGCCTAGTGTTGTCATTTCTCTTTTATAGGAATTTGGATGATTGAATTCATCCATGGTGTGATAATTCCAAACTGATCAACCTATAGAAGTAATTTTGAGGAGACAAAGGAGCTTCAAAGGCAAGTTATTGAGCTCATGGCATAGGGATATGTGAGGAAGAGCATGAGTCGATGTGTAGTTTCAGTATTGCTTGTGCCTAAGAAGGATGGAACTTGGAGGATGTGCATTGTCAAGCAGTTAACAAAATCACTAAAATCTATCTCCGTCCTACACCTAGATTGGATGACATGTTAGATAAATTGCATGGTTCATGTGTCATTTCTAAAATTGATTTGAAAAGTGGATATTACTAAATTAGGATGAGGGAGATAGGTGGAAAACAACTTTCAAAACTAAGTATTTTTTATATGAATGGCTTGTTATGCCATTCAATCTCACTAAGACATTGAGCACTTATATGATATTGATGAATCATGTTTTACATGCATTCATTAGTAATTTTGTGGTTTTGTATTTCAATGATATTTTTGGTCTATGGCAAAAACTAAGATGAGAATCTTGATCTTTTATATTCTATTCTAAGTGTTTTATGTTTTGAGAAATTGTATGCAAACCTAAAGAATTGTTCTTTTTGCACTAATAAGATCCTATTTCTTGGCTATGTTATGAGTGCTAGGGGTATTGAGATTGATAAGGAAAAGTTTAGGGCAATTGGTGCTAGTTTCTATAAACAGCTTTTCAGGGCCTTTAGCACCATTGCTGCACCATTAATTGAGATTGTTAAAAGAAATGTGGGATTTAAGCGGAGTAGTGATCAAGACAAGGCTTTTAATTCAATCAAAAGGAAAAATTTTATTCTGCTCCCTTACTTGTTTTACCTAACTTTGCTAAAACTCTTTAGATTGTGTGTGGCACTTAGGTATTGGCATTGGAGCTATTTTCATGCAAGAATTCAACCAATTGCCTACTTTAGTGAAAAGCTAAGTGGAGGAACCCTTAGTTATCCCACTTATGATAAGGAGATGTGTGCATTGGTATAGGCCTTGGAGATATGGTAGCACTACCTTTGGCCTAATGAATTTGTCATCCATACTAACCATGAATCCTTGAAGCACTTGAAGGAATAAAAGAAGTTGAACAAGAGACATGCCAAATGGGTCAAATTCATTGAAACCTTTCCCTACATCATCAAATATAACCAAGGAAATGGGAATGTGGTACTTGATGCATTATCATGTTAGTATGCCCTTATATCTACACTTAGTGCAAAATTTAGGATTTGAATATATTAAAGATGAAAGGACTCATTCCCACAAAATGATCTTATAATTAACTTTTTTTTGTCTACAATAAACATTATATTCAATGCAACAAGCTTATTTGTACATCTTCAGTGTTCTAAATCCATTGAATTTCATTAAAAAAAAATGTTTGATTGGTCTTGATTAGCTTTTCTCATAATCTATTTAATTCCTGAACAATAAGGCTATCTTTTCCCTTTTTGATAACAAGACTTCCCTTTTTGTTGTAAAGACTCATTAGCTTCCGAATTAACAACAAACATTGTTTCCTTGTAACAAGCTCATTTCTTCATTTTTGGTGCCCTAAACCCATTGATGTCCATCAAAAATATGTGTGATTGGTCTAGATTACCATTTTTTTTTATACATAGAGAATGTTTCAATTACTAAATGATGAGACAATCTCTTCATTTCCAACTAACAAGGGTCCTCTATTGCAAGGACTCATTTAAACAAAATGATGGTGATATTAACTTTTATGTCAATAAAAAAACATTATATTATTTGGAACAAGCACATGTGCACACCTTTAACACTATAAACCCATTGAATTTGATCAAGTAAATGAGTCATTGATCTTGATTTGCTTTCCTTACAAATATTGAATGGTTTAATTCTCAAACAATGAGGACACCTCTTCATTTTTTGACTACATGGCTTCCATTTTCGTTGCAAGGACCCATACACACAAAATGATCTCAAAATTAACTTTTTATCAACAATAAGCATTGTATTGATTATATGAAGCTCATTTCTACATTGTTGGTACTCTAAATCCATTGAATTACAACAAATAAAGGTGCAATTGGTCTAAATTAGCTATTCTTATATGTATTAAGTGTTTTAATTCTAGAATAAGGAGATCATTTGTTCATTTATAACTAACTTTATTTTTTGGGTTTTTGAGGTAATTAATTCAGCCTATAAATAAACTTGATTTTATTATTAAAAAAAGCATAACATTAGTGAAAATTTTCTCCTTTGATCAATTTGAAAAACTAAAGAACTTATCAAGAACTAACTTTTTTTGTAGTGTTCAACCTAACTTATCACTCCTAAATCCCTTCATGTTCCTTAAACATTGGGTCTAGGTCTTGCATTATTTAAATATGATTTAGCTTTCTTAGGTTCTTATTTGATTACTCAAGTGCATTGGATTCCTAAGCCACATTTGTTAAGATTCACATCTTTTTGTGTTAACTCAAAACATTATATTCATTATAACAAGCATGATTGTAAACCTTTGGTACTCTGAACCCATCAAATTCCATCAGGTAAATGACTCATAAATCTTGATTAGTTCTCCTTACAAGTGTTAAATGGTTTAATTCTTGAACAATGAGACCTCCTTTTCATTTGATGACAACAAGCATTCTCCTTTCATTGCAACAAGCTCATTTGTATAACTTTGGTACTCGAAATCCATTGAATTCTATCAAAAATGGGATGTGATTAGTCTAGATTATCTTTTTTTATTATTATTTATATTGGGTGATTGAATTACCAAATAATGAGACTATCTCTTCATTTCTAGCTAACAAGGTTCATTCCTTTGTAATTACCTTTTATGTCAAGCAAAAATATTATATTCATTGGAACAAGCTCATTTGTACATCTTTAGTTCTCTAAATTCATTGAATTCCATCAAATAAATGAGTCATTGATCATGATTAGCTTTCCTTATAGGTATTGAATGGTTTAATTCTTAAACAAGGTGATCATCTCTTCATTTTTTGCTTACGAGGATGTCTATAATCATTATATTCATTGCAATGTGCATGTCTATATAACTTTGGTACTCTAAACTGATTGAATTCCTACATACAAGGGTTAGATTGACCTTGATTAACATTTCTTATAGCTATTTAAGTTTTCAATTCTACAATAATGAGAGCACAAAATGATGTTACAAGCATGTTAGTACTCCTTTAGTACTCTAAATTCACTAAATTCCATTAAGCTAATGAGTAATTGATCTTAATTAGCTTTCCTTGTAGGCACTAAATGGTTCCCAAACAATGACACTATTACTTCATTTTTTTAATAACAAGACAATTCATTTTGTTGTAAAGAGTCATTCACACAAATTGATCTCATAATTAACTTTTGTGCCAAAGGCAAACATTATACTCATTGCAATAAGATCATTAGCATATCATTGGCACTCAAAACCCATTGAATTTCATGAAGGAAATGTGTCATTGATCTTGATTAGCTTTCCTTATAAGCACTGCATGGTTTAATTCTCCAACAATGAGATTGCCTCTTCATTTTTTGATAACAAGGCTTCTCTTTTCATGGCAAAGAGTCATTTACACAAAATGTTATTGTAATTAACTTTTGTGCCATGAGCAAACATTATACTCATTACAATAAGATCATTGGTACATCTTTGGTGCTCTTAACCAATTAAATTTCATCACATAAATGAGTCATTGATTTTGATTAGCTTTACTTATAGGTATTAAATGGTATAATTCCTAAACAATGTGATTGTCTCTTCATTTTATGATAACAAGGATGTCTATATTCATTATATTTGTTGCAACAAAGCATGTCTATAAAACTTTGGCACTCTAAACCCATTGAAATCCTTCAAACAAAGGTTAGATTAACCTTCATTAGCATTCTTTTATAGTTGTTTGATGTTTGAATTCCTAAATAATGAGACTTCACTTCATTTTTAGCTAACAAGGCTCCTTCCTTATATACACAAAATGATGGTAAAATTAACCTTTTTGCCTTCACAAAACATTATATTCATTGGAATAGACAAGTTTGGACATTGTTGGTACTTTAAAGCTATTCAATTCCATCAATTAAATGAGTCATTGATCTTAAATAGTTTAATTTTTGAACAATGAGACTACAACTTCATTTTTTTGATAAAAAGGTTTCTCTTTTTGTTGTAAGGACTCATTGACACAAAATGATCTCATAACTAACTTTTGTTTCAACTACCATTATATTCATTGCAAGAAACTCCTTTCTACATCTTTGCTATTCTAAATACATTGAATTCCATCAAAAAATAAAAGGGTTTGATTGGTCTAGATTAGCTTTTCCTATATGTATGAGTGTTTCAATTCTTAAATAATGAGATTTTGTCTTCATTTCTAACTAACAAGGCTCCTTCATTCATTGCAAGGACTCATTTAAACAAAATGATGGTGAAATTGACTTTTTGGTCTACACAAAATATTTTATTCATTGGAACAAGCACGTCTTTAAACCTTTGGTACTTTGAATCTATTAAATTCCATCAAGCAAATGATTTATTAATCTTGATTAGCTTTCCATATAGGTATTGAAATGGTTCAATTCCTAAACAATCAAACTGTCTCCTCATTTATTGATAGCAAGACTTCTCTTTTCAGTGCAAGGACTCATTCATGCAAAATGATCTTGTAATTAACTTTTGTGTGAAAAGCAAACATTGTATTCATTGCAATAATCCTTTGAATTCCATCAAAAAAAGGTATGATTGATCTAGATTACCTTATCTTACAAGTATTGAGTCTTTCAATTCCTAAATAATGAGACTATCTCATTTTTTTTTCTTAACAAGATATTTCTTTTCATTGCAATGACTTATTCATGCAAAATAATCTTGTAATTAACTTTTGTATCAATAGTAAATATTATATTTGTTGTAATAAGCTCATTTGTACATCTCTAGCACTCTAAATCTATTGAATTCCATAAAAAAAAAAGTGTGATTGGTCTAGATTACATTTTATTATATGTATTAAGTGTTTCAATTCTTGAATAATGAGACTATCTAGTCATTTTTATGACAATAAAACTTTTCTTTTAATTGCAAAGACTCATTCATGCAATATGATCCTTTAATTAACTTATGTATCAACATCAAAATTTATATTTGTTGAAACAAGCTTGTTTATACACCATTAGTATTGTCAATCCATTGAATTACATCATGTAAATGTGTCATTGATCTTAATTTGCTTTCATTATAGATATTGAATGGTTTGTTCTCCATGAATGAGACTACCTTTTCATTTTTTGACAACAAGGCTTCCCTTTTCATTGCAAAGAGTCCATCACACAGAATGATCTCATAATTAACTTTTGCAACAAGAGCAAACATTGTACTCATAGCAATAAGATCATTGGTACATCTTTGGTACTTGAACCCATTCAATTCCATCAAGTAAATTAGTTATTGATCTTGATTAGCTTTCCTTATAGGTAATGAATGGTATAATTCCCAAACAATGTGATTATCTCTTCATTTTTTGGTAACAAGGATGTCTATATTCATTATATTCAATGCAAAAATGATGTATATACAACTTTGATACTTTAAACCCATTGAAATCCTCCAAAGGTTAGATCAATCTTCATTAGCTTTTCTTATAGCTATTTAATGCTTCAATTTTTGAATTTTGAGACCTCTTCATTTTTAGCTAATAAAGCTCCTTCCTTCATTGCAAGGACTTACTTACACAAAATGATGGTGAAGTTAACCATTTTTTCCCTGTAAGACACATTTAGTACCCTAAACCTATTAAATTCAATCAATTAAATGTGTCATTGTTCTTAATTAGCTTTTGTTATAGGTATTAAATGGTTCAATTCTTGAACAATGAGACCACCTTTTCATTTTTTGATAACAAGGTTTTTCTTTTCATTATAAGGACTCATTAAGACAAAATGATCTTGTAACTAACTTTTGTGTCAACAACCATTATAGGCATTGCATGTAACTCATTTCTACATCTTTGCTACTCTTAATCCATTGAATTCCATCAAACAATGCTTTGATTTATCTTTATTTGCTTTTTGTATACCTCTTGAATGTTTTAATTTCTAAATAATGAGACCTTTTTTTCATTTCTAGCTAATGAGGCTCCTTCCAACATTGTAAGGACTCATTCACACACAAAAAAAAAATGGTTAAATTAATATTTAAGCCTATACAAAACATTGTATTCATTGGATCAAACACATTTCTATACCTTTGTATTCTAAATATGTTAAATTCCATCAAACGAATGAATCATTGATCTTGATTAACTTTCCTTATAGGTACTAAATGGTTTAATTCTTGAACAATGAGACTGTCATATCATTTTACCAATACTTGTCTTTTTCCTTGCAAGAATTCATTCACACAAAATGATCTCGTAATTAACTTTTATGTCAACAACAAACAATATTCATTACAACAAGCTTGTTTGTACATCTTTGGCACTCTAAATCTATTGAATTCCATCAACAAAAGCTGTGGTTGTCAATCCATTTTTTGATAACAATGACATATATATTCATTATATTCATTGTAACAAACACATCTATACAACTTTGATACTCTGAACCCATTGAAATCCTTCAAACAAAGGCTAGATTGATCTTCATTAGCTTTTCTTATAGCTATGTTTCAATTCTTGAATAATAAAACATTCTCTTCATTTTCAGCTAACAAGGCTCCTTCTTTCATTACAAGGACATATTTACACAAAATGATGGTGAAATTAACCTTTTTGCCTTCATAAAACATTATATTCATTGGAATATGCATGTTTGGACACTTTTGGTACTCTATGCCTATTGAATTCCATAAATTTAAAGAGTCATTAATCTTGATTAACTTTCCTTATAGGTATTGAATGGTTTAATTCCCAAATAATGAGATTGTCTCTTTATTTTTTAATAACAAGGTTTCTCTTTTCATTGCGTGTCATTCACACAAAATAATCTTGTAACTAACTTTTGTGTGAATAATAACCATCATATTCATTGCAAGAAACTCTTTTGTACATCTTTACTTCTTTAAGTCCATTGAATTCCATTAAAAAAAAAAGAAAAAAAGGTTTCATTGGTTTAGATTAGCTTTTCTTATACATAAGACTATTTTAATTCTTGAATAATGTGATTGTATCTTCATTTCTAACTAACAAGGATCCTTCATTTGTTGTAAGAACTTGTTTACACAAAATGATGGTGAAAATAATTTTTGTATCTACTTTAAATATTCTATTCAATGGAAAAAGTATGATTGTATACCTTTGGTACTCTAAATCCATTGAATTACAGCAAGCAATTGAGTCATTGATGATGATTTGCTTTCCTTATAGGTATTGAATGGTTTAATTCTCAAACAATGAGATTGCCTCTTCATTTTGTTGTTGACAAGGCTTCTCTTTTCATTGTAAGGACTTCTTCACACAAAATGATCCCATAATTAACTTTTCTGCCAACATCCAAAATTGTATCCCCTACAAGAAGCTCATTTAGTATTGAATGGTCATGTTGTTTTTCAATGGTCTTGATTAGCTTTTTAACTTGTATTGAATGTCTAAATTCAATAATAATGAAATTTTCTCTTTGTTTCTAGCCAACAAGACTCCTTCCTTTGTTGCAAGGACTCATTTACACAAATGATGGTGAAATTAACTTTGTGTCTACACAAAATATTACATTCATTGGAATAGGCATGTTTACACACCTTTAGTACTCTAAATGTATTGAATTCCATCAAGTGAGTCATTGATCTTGATTAGCTTTCCTTATGAAGATTGAATGGTTTAATTCTTGAACAATGAGATTACCTCTTCTTTTTTTGATGACATGGCTTCTCCTTTCATTGCAAGTACTCATTCACACAAAATGATCTCGTAAGTAACATTTGTGTCAATGCGAAACATTATACTCTTTACAACAAGCTTGTTTTGACATCTTTGGCTCTCTAAACCATTAAATACCATCAAACAAAGCTTTGATTGATCTCAATTAGCTTTTCTTATTCATATTAAAGGTTTAAAATCCTGAATAATGGGACATTCTCATCATTTCTAGGAAATAAGGCTCCTTCATTTGAAGCTAGGTAAAAGGAATGTATCACAAATAAAGCTCTTCTTTCTATCAATGTTTGTCTTTTCTTTCTATGATTTAGTTTTGTTAATAGTTGATTTAGTATTATTGCTTGTTTGTTGTTAAAGATCTATTACTTGCTTCTTTGTTTGCTTGTGTGAAAGGAATGGTATCAAAGCCTTAAGGGTATTAGGTGACCAATTTAAACTTGTGATTAAAACCTAAATCATGTTTCCATTATTTGCTTGTGTAGTTAGGGTTGGCATTTAGAACATTAGATGCAAATTTGTTGACAACGATATCATGAGTTAGTGGATCACCAAAAACCATGATGACTTTCTAGTTGTAATAGTAATAGTAGTTTAAGTAATAAAAATAAAGAAATTATTGTAAGTGAAAATTTAGATAATAATTATTTACAAAATTTGGCTTTGTCTTCTTCCTTTCCTTTCCATGTTTATAAATAGGAAAGTTTCTTCTCAAAATGTGATTATATTATTAGAATTATTGAAGAAGCTTTACCCTTAGCTCAAGGTTATAATGATTTTTTTCCTGTTATTATAAGCTTATTTGCTCTCATTAGCAAAAGTGTAAATTCATCATATTAGGATGGTTTAGTTAGCATTAAAACTAGCTATTAGATTGGGTTTAAATAACTCAACTACAATTTGTGTTTGGGATAAGAGCTCATAACAATTATCATAACTCTTTATTATGAGTAATTAAATCAAGTTAAGTGAAGGAATATGATTCTCATGTTTTCCTAATTTTATGCTATCATTATAAGATCCTAATTTAATACATGCTTTGTGTCTAGATATTAAAATAGAAAGACTTGATATAATATATACCTTTGAAAACTTGGTTCTCATATATAGAATCCATTATAAGGTTATGAACACCACAGTTCCTAGTATAAAAGAAATATCTTCTAAATATGCTAATAAAGGAACTAACACTTTGTTTCTAACTGATAGATCTAAACATATGTTATGGTATGGGATCAAGTTAAATTACTAGAAAAATAAACTTTAGAAAAAGTTGTCAAACTTGTTAAATAGGTTGATTGACAATTAGAAGAAGTTATTGAATATTAAGTTGAAGATGTCAAAATTGGATTTGCTCTACAAAGAAATGTGAGGTTAAACCTCAAAAAGATCTTAAAGATTTAGAACCAAGTAGATACTCTACTTCTTTTATTCCACTAGTAGAGTCAGATGGAATTAGAGAAAAAAGGGAACAAGTTAATCAACCATAACATAAAGTTGACTTTCTTCCCTCTACTTCTACTTCTATGGTTAATAAACCACTACATCATGCTTCAAGATGTAAATCTCCCTCTTTATCTAATATGGGTTATCATAATGAAGATTGGAGAATCTATGTACTTAAAACCTATAATAAGGTTAAGGACAAAGATTAAGAGTTATTCTACTCTTTAGAAATTAAGCTAAAAAGAACATAGTTTTTTTTATGACTTGTACTCCTCCTCAGGAGGAACAATGGTATCAAAGTCATAAAAATATATTGTTGAGATGGGTGCTACTAATATTTTTACATATATTCAAATGGTTTATAAACTAGTATTGTTGCTAGTTTCTCCCATTAGTGGATGTTAATCCTTCTAATAAGCCATGCAGCATGCTTGATGTTGATGTCAAAAATATTAAAATGCTTTACCATTATGATATAATCCCATTTAACAATCCATGGGACATGATACCAAGAAGCAAATAAAAGTAGCATATCTATATATCATTATTTTCTTCACAAAACTATTCATAAAATTGTTCATAAGTAGTTCTTACCTTATTGGGCAAAGTAATGGGATGTAAACTCCATTTAAAGAACCAATTTTAAACCAGTTAGGAAATCATTTAGTTCATGTGGGAAATGAATTTGAATCCACCAGCTAAATTTCTTTTACCAGTTTTCATAAACCAAAGCCTTTTCCCATGCTTCCATATAATCAAAATAATTAAAGGTCTTAAACTTTCACTAGTCCTTTAATTCTCTTGTAGAGAATAGGTCTCCTTGCTAGTTTTTTAGATAAACTTTCTTCATTTTTAAATTTGGCATAAGCCCAGTCCTTATAACCTAAAGAAGAGATACTAAAACCCTTTTCAATGGGTTCAATAATCATAAATCCCATCTCGTACAAAATTTATTGATAATAGGAACAACCTGTAAAATGTGTATATGGATAGATTTCATCTTTAAGATAAAATCTTGCTACCACATTCAGTAGAAGCTGAGCATAATTGTTCTCAATGGAATGGGGCATAGCTAAGCAAGGGCATTCTTTAATGCTAAATTTTATCTATTTAATAGCTTGTGTATGTTTCTCCATCCTTTAAGGCAAATTTTTCTTTAATCTTTCATATAGAGGTTTAGCATCATAAGCTAAATCCTTATAGTATTCTAAAATATATATTCAAACTACCCAAAAATCTTTTTAATTGTTATTTAACTTTAATTTCATCAGGAAATTTTGAGGCAAACTCAATTGCTCTATCAATGGGAATAATAAAACCATTCTCAATGAAGTGTCCAAGGAAGCAAATCCTAGTTTAAAATAACTTCATCTTTCTTGTTAAAGCAAGTAGTCCTACTCTTTTCATCACATGAGTGAATAAATTAAGATGTTTAAAATGTTGCTCAATGGTACTAAAGAAAACTAACACATCATTGATATAAACAATCATAAATGCAAAATAAACATTCAATATCTCATTCATATCCTGTTAAAATTTGTAGGGAGCATTTTTTTAGAACCAAAAGGCATGAAATTCTATTCATAATGCCCAAAAGGTACTATAAAGGTTGTTTTATGCTTATCTTTCTCACAAATCTAGATGTGCCAATAACTAGATTTTATGTCAAATTTTGAAAATATCAAAACAAATTCCTTCATTGCTAATAGCAACTTTAGATAACTTGCAACTAATAACAAGTTTATTTTTATCAGTAATGCCTAACACTTTTGTTGTTTTTCAAAAGTATTTTGAAGGTACTATACCCTTATTAGTACAATTCATTTCAACACCAAAATCAATAAAGGTGATAGCAAAAAAAATATATTCCTTATTGACAATAACTATAATATTTCTATGCCATTTATGGGTAATAACTTTATCAACAAGTTTCATTTATTGAAGACTTTCAATATTCATATCTTCCTTTAAGGAAGTTTCTAGAAGCACTAAAGACGTTTCTTTGTTATCAAGCAGAGTTTCCAAAATTAAAATTCTTTCTTTTAATTTTATTTTTCTATCTTCAAGGTATGAATTTCATCTTTAAGATCTTTAATAGATGGTTCTTGCCTATGTAACTTAAGAGGACTACCTTTTATACATTGTATAACAATATTTAAATAGTAATTTTCTTGAGATACATAACCTTAATAATAGATTCTTCATTCTGAATTTTAGCTAGATGTAAATATTTTTGTAATTGCTCATGTTTCTCTTTAGGATCTAGAATTTTATCAATAAGATCCAAAATCATACTATCTTCTTTTGTTAAGACTAATAAGCCATTTTGTTTACACAATGCTTTGTAATGGTTACATTGACCATCACAACTTTTTTCATCAAAATAAAAAGTTGAGGAGGAAATATTTTCTTTAAGTACTTTTTTTTTTTTATAAGAAAATATGCATTAATGTTCTTTTAAAATTTTCATTTAGAGCTAATTCTTAAAGCTTTTGCTTTCTTTTGCACTTCTTAGTACAATGCCTTATTTTCCACACTTATAGCAAACACTAATCTTTTTAAGTTAAGGCATTTTTTTCCATTTTCTTTTATTTTTTGCTTCTCAGACCTTATGGGGGCCCTTTCTTTTGTATGAAATTATTTTTTCTTAATATTAGAGTGATAAATCTTACTCTTTTGTTTTGTAGGATATATAATGGGTGAATAACCTATCTGCTCACAAAAGCTTTCTAAAGCTTTCTTACCTTGAGCATTTTCATTTTGCAATTGCCTATGCAATTTCATTTCATTATAGAGTTTAACTCCTTTAGCTTCTACTTTAGTAGCTAATCCTTCATGACTATATTGATTATAATCAATAGTTCCAACATTATTGGATTTGAATCGAGTATTAACTCTTTTTGCAAATAATGTAGGTAACTCTAAAAGGCATTTTTCTTTCCAAAAAATATTCTAGCTATCTTCTTAAGTAAAGACTAGAGAAGAATATATCTTTGTACCACCTAAAGTGTGATAAGTTAGGGTATATCAAATTAATGAGTTGATCATAAGTCTTATCAACTAGCAAAGAGGTAGTACCATGTAATAATATAAATAAGTGTATTAAAATAATCAAAAAAAAATTCTTTAGATTTAGTCTTAACTATAGAAAATATTTGTTCTTTTGCCTCCTTCAACAAATAAAAATCCTACCAACTTTTAAGTTGTCTGGTAAATCTACTTGTAATTATTTTTGCACTCTCAAGGTCAAAATTACCCTTTTTTTTAGCAACAATTGCAAACATCACCATATAATGCAATAGTAAGACAATTTGATGTTTTATTTGACCTTCTAGATTCCATTCCACTATACTACTGTCGTCATATTAAGCATAGCTATAATCAATAGGTTCTTTTAATACAAGATCGACAAGTGTTGCTTTTAGATAGTATATTTTTGTATGAACCTTATTAAAGGTCATTTTATTAATATCAAAAGGTTCCTTTGCATAAAAAGGAGAAGGTTTATCCTTCAGAGGTTGCTATTCTAATAAGAATGTGTTTTACAATTGATCTATATAATCTTCTATCTCACTTTCAAAATTAATCTGTTCTCTTTTTTCTTGCAATATGGCTCCTTTTTCTTTTAATTTCATACCTTTAAGTCTTTTGAAGATTTCACATACCAGTTTTGCTTTAGCAAAACTTTTATCTACCATTTTGTAACTTATTTCTTCCAATGAAAGAGGTTTAAATAAAACCTTTTTTTTCTACTTTTGCTTTAACTAAAGGTTTAGGAATAACATCTCTATTTTGAGCTACTTCCTTAATCGTTTGCTCAATATGCATAAGTTGAGATCCAACAAATTGAAGGTAAAGATTGCTATAATTACTATAACAGCACTAGTGGTTGCTTTAACCTTATAAGGTGAACCAATAATCCCATTATCATCAACTTTAATAGAGAGATTTAAAGGTGGTGGATGAATGCTACTAACACTTTTACCCCTTTTTTTTCAATTATTCTTGATAAGTATTTTCAAGAGATAGACACTTACTGGGTGCCTAAAAAATTGAGAAAAGATTTTTTTAAAAGTTTATAAGCCTTTTAAATAAATTAAAGTTTTTTACCTTTTCCTTCAATTTTTGCAACAAACTCATTTGCACATCTTTAGTTCTCTAAATCCATTGAATTCCATCAAACGAAGCTTTGATTGATCTTAATTAGCTTTTCTTATACATATTGAAGATTTGAAATCTTAAATAATGAGACCTTTTCTTCATTTCTACCTAACAAGGCTTATTCCTTTGTTTCAAAGACTTATTTTCCCAAAATGATAGTGAAATTCACTTATTGTTTGCACAAAACATTCTATTCATTGGAACAAGCACATAAGTACATCTTTGATATTCTAAATCCATTAAATTCCATCATGGATTTAGAATATCAAAGACTCCTTTTTCTATAAATTGAATAAATTGAGGCATATTTTTCCTTTTCTTTTTCTTTTTGCAACAAGCTCTTTTACACATCTTTACTTCTCTAAATCCATTGAATTCTATTTAAAAAAAATCTTGTTTTGATCTTCATTGGCTTTTCTTATACATATTGAAGGTTTTAAATTCCAAATAATGAGACCTTCTCTTCATTTCTAACTAACAAGGTTCTTTCCTTCATTGCAAAGAGTTAATTACCTAAAATGATGGGGAAATTCACTTTTTGTCTACACAAAACATTTTATTCATTAGAACAAACATGTATGTACATCTTTGATTTGTAGCTAACGAGGCTCCATCCTTTATTACTTTTTTACCCAAAATGATGGTGAAATTCATTTTTTTTTTTTTGCACAAAAGATTCTATTCATTGGAACATGCACATATGTACATCTTTGATATTATGATCCATTGAATTCCATCAAGCAAAATGAGTCTTTAATCTTGATTAGCTTTCTTTATAGGTATTAAATGTTTAATTCCAAAACAATTAGATTGTCTCTTAGTTTTTGATAACAGGAGGCATTGATCTTGATTTGCTTTCCTTATAGGAATTAAATGATTTAATTCTTAAACAATGAGACTACCTCTTCATTTTTTGTTAACAAGGCTTCACTTTTTTTGTTGCAAAAACTTACACAAAATGATCTTATGATTAACTTTTGTGTCAACATTAAATATTGTATTCATTGCAAGAAGCTCACTTCTACATGTTTGGTACTCTAAATCCTTAGAATTTTATATATAAAAAAAAGGCTTAGTGGACTTATTTAGTTATTCTTATGTATTTTTAGTTTCTAAATTCAAGAATAATGAGATCATCTCTTCATTTTCTAACTAACAAGGCTCCATCCTTTGTTATAAGGATCGTTTACACAAAATGATGGTGAAGTTAACTTTTATGTCTATACAAAACATTTTATTTAATGGAGTTAGCTTGTCTTTGAACTTTTGGTACTCTGAATCCATTAAATTCCAACAAGCAAATAAGTCATTAATTCTCATTAGCTTTCCTAATATGTATTGAATGGTTTAGTTCTCAAATAATGAGATTATCTCTTTATTTTTTGATAACAAGACTTCTCTTTCATTTCAAAGACTCATTTGCCCAAAATGATCTTGTAATTAGCTTTTATGTTGACAATAAACATCATATTCTTTTCAACAAGCTCATTTGTACAAATATCATACTCTAAATCCATTGAATTCCATTAAAAATAGGACTCATTGGTCTAGATTACCTTTCCTTATATGTATTAAGTGTTTCAATTCCCAAATAATGAGATTTTCTGCTCATCTCTAGCCAACAAAGCTCCTTCCTTTGTTGCAAGGACTCATTTACATGAAATAATGGTGAAATAAACTTTTGCATCAAGAAAAAACATTATATTGAATGAAACAAGCATGTTTGCATACTTTTGGTACTTTGAACCTATTGAATTCAATTAGGTAAATGAGTCATTGATCTTGGTTAGCTTTCCTTACAAATATTAAATGGTTTAATTCTTAAACAATGAGACTCCCTCTTCATATTTTGATAACAAGGCTTTTATTTTCGTTGCAAGTACTCATTCACACAAATGATCTCATAATTAACTAGTCTGTTGATAGGAAACATTAAATTCTTTGCAAAAGGCTCATTCACACATCTTTGGTTTCCTAAATCTGTTGAATTCCATCAAATGAAGCTTTGATTGATGTCAACTAGCTTTTCATGTACATATTGAAGGTTTGAAACCATGAATAATGAGACCTTCTCCTTATTTCTAGCTATCAAGGCTCCTTCCAAAGACTCATTTACTCAAAATGATGGTGAAATTCACTTTTATGTCTACACAAAAGATTTTATTCATTAGAATAAGCACATATGTACCTCTTTGATATTCTAAATCCATTAAATTACATGAAGCAAATGAATCAATAATCTTGATTAGGTTTCTATATAAGTATTAAATGGTTTAATTCCTAAATAATGAGACTATCTCTTCATTTTTTGACAACAAGACTTCTCTTTCATTGAAAAGATTCATTCACACAAAATGTTCAAGAAATTAACTTTTGTGTCAGTAGTAAACATTAAATACTTTTCAACAAGTTCCTTTGTATAACTTTAGTACTATAAACCTATTGAATTCCTTGAAGCAGTGGTTAGTTTAATCTTGATTAGCTTTTCATATAGCTATTTAATGTTTCAATTCCTGACTAATTCACTTCATATCTATCTAACAAGGCTCCTTGCTTCATTGCAATGACTCATTTACACAAAATTAAAAACTCGTTAGTGATAAAGGCCATAAAAGGTCATAATTGACTATTTTCTTATTTGACAATGATTCAAATCAAAAAGATATAGAATTAGACATTCTAGAATCACTATTCTGATTTTGAGACAGGGAGAATGTGGTTATTATAAGGTCTTAAAGAAAAGCAAAGGCTTATTAGTCTTAACAAAAGAAGATACTATGGTTATGGATCTTAGAATATTTCCAAAAGAAGGTTATAGCCTTAAAATAGTGATTCATAAAATAAAAGGATATATTTCTAATTCTACTTCTAAAGAACCCTCTATACAAGAGCTTAAAGCTAAAATTAATGAATTAAAAGGAGAAATAAGACAATTAAAAGAAATAATTATATAAATTGCAACATTGATGTATACACCAAAGGTTATATTAATTGCAACAACCACCTTATGACCTTGGCCCTAAAAATCCATGGAATTCCATCAAACATTGAAGTGATTAATCTTGATTCTCTTCTTGTAGGCATTGAATGGTTCAATTCTAAAAAAATGTAACAATATGTTCATTCTTGCTAACAAGTTTTCTCCTTTTTTTTGCAAGGATTTGTTCACATAAGTTGAGATTACATAAATCAATTACAACATATTCTCTCATCAAAACAGCAACCCTTAGATGATAAGCCTTCTCCTTCTTAAACATATAAATATTTTATTATTTGTAATGCAAAAGGTAGGCCTTGCAGCCTCTACTAGAAAACTTAGGTTATCCCAAGCCAAGATTACATTTCTTGGCCACCTCATTGAAAATGGTAGTGTAATTCCAATAGATCAAGCAATTGAATTTGCTTTTAAATTTCCTAAAGAAATTAGAGACAAAAATCAATTGCAAAGATTTCTAGGAAGCCTACATTATATTGTAAATTTTTATAAATAATTAGCTTATGATGCTAGTCCTTTATTTGAAAGACTTAGAAAGAAACCTCTTGAATTGAACTTCCATGCTAGTCCTTTATTTGAAAGACTTAGAAAGAAACCTCCTGAATTGAACTTCCATGCTAGTCCTTTAAGAAAGTAAAACAAAAGGCTAAAGAACTTCAATGTTTAATTGTTCCCCATCCAGATGCCTTTAAAATCTAACCAAGGATATGGTGGAATACTGAAACAAAAGATTCACCACAGAGAAAGCTTATTTTATGCATTACTTCTCAGATTTTGAAAGAAGCTGGAGTTAATTACTCTACAATTAAGAAAGAAATTCTTGCTATAGTAATGTGCATTCAAAAGTTTGTAGGAGATTTATTAAATTAAAAATTTCTGATTAAAATTGATTGTAAAGCTACTAAAGATGTTCTTCTAAAAGATGTCAAAAATATAGCCTCGGAGCAAATCTTTGCTACATGGTAGGGAATATTATTAGCCTTCGATTTTGATATTTACAAAATCTTTTCTTGACTTTCTAACTCATAATTTTTTACAGGGTATCACTTCATGTGTCAGAGGCCTATGCTACAAGGGCCTGTGTCCCCATCAAAGTCAATTATTTCACCTACAAAGGATGCTTCTAGTTCAAGTCAAAATAGCAACAAATTAGATCCTCTATCAAATGATGCTTATGAGTAACAACTAAATTATGAATCCTTACATATTTTTTTAATCCCAAAGTTTATATATACTTCTTGTGTCCAATTGATCCCAACTATGAGTTTGCAAGATTATATTTAAAAGATAACATGTATCCTTATACCACCATGAAAGATTACTATTATTATCAGCAGATTCTTTATGAGACAAGACTAGCAATCATTAAACCAATTGAACGAGGCACTAGTTATGGATCTACTAAAGATTGGGAATATGCCAAATTTAAAATCAAAAGGATCATCTTTCTAGACAGATGAATGGCAAAGTAATTTGCTACCCTATAAAGGATTAAAAAACTGGTGGAAGGTTAAAACTTTCAATTATTTTAACTTTATTGAAGCTTAGGAGAGATCTTTATTCTACAACCCACAAAAGAAATCTAGTTGGTTTCTTCATATTAATCCCCTCATGATATGCTTAAATTTCTCAACTAGTCTAAAATATTTTTCCTTAAATGAGGATTACATCCTATTATTCTCCCTTTAAGAGTAAAAACTATTTATAAATAATTTTGTGAAAAAAATGCTGACTTGAGGAATAAAATTTTAAATTTTGCTATCTGGTATCATGTTCCATGGATCATCAAATGGGACTATAATATCATTTCCAAACAGTTTAATATGATATCCTGGGAGAAAGTACCTAGCATGTACCATGACTTGTTCAAAGGATTAACATTCGATGGTGGGAAAAGTTTGACTATTTTAGCGAAGGGGTTTACACTATTAAAGGAGTTATTAATTTAGTAATCAACATTGTAAGACCTGCTCCTCCAGCTATCAAGACTCCAACTTAAATGCTTCAAGCACTGGTCAAGAATGTGCCAAGAGAACAGCTAAATGAGTTGATGGCTAGTATTTTACAATTCTATACGGATCAACTAGAAAGTAATCAAGCAAAGGATTCCAATCAACTCACTCAACAAGATGATTTTATGTGAGACTCAAAAGATTTGTATGAGCTGTAAAGAGGACAAATTAGAGAAAATGCTTTTATAAAGCCATTGTATAAAGCCACTTTATAAAATCTACTTTTATAAAGATACTTTATTCTTTATTAAGTAAACTTTTAACATGTATTTGTTTGTTAGCATGGACTTTAGAGACAAATAGGAGTATCCCATGGAGAAGGCATAACTTTCTTTCCTCATTTCTTAAGCTTTTTTTTTATAGAATCTAGTTTTGTGTCTTACGTATTGTGAGTTTGAAAATTGTGTATTCTGTGTTTAAATTGTTTAGCATTGTTTATTGGCTTTTCTTATAGGTATTGAATGGTTTAATTCTCTCAAATAATGAGATTATCTATTTATTTTTTGATAACATGACTTCTCATTGGTTGCAAGGATTCATTCACACAAAATGATCTTGTGATAAACTTTAATGTCAATAGCAAACATTATATTCTTTGTAGCAAGCTCATTTGTACTTTGGTATTTTGAATCCATTGAATTCCATCAAAAACAAGTCTAATTGTTTATATTACCTTTTCTTATATGTATTGAGTGTTTGAATGTCTAAATAATGAGATCATCTCTTCATTTTTAGTCAACAAGGCTCCATCCTTTGTTACAAGGATCATTTACACAAAATTATGGTGAATTAACTTTTGTGTCCACACAAAACATTATATTCATTGGAGAAAGCATGTTTGCATGCCTTTGGTACTTTGAACTTATTGAATTCCATCAAGTAAATGAATCATTGATCTTAATTAACATTTTTTTACAAGTATTGAATGATTTAATTCTCCAATAATAAGATTGTCTCTTCATTTTTTTTTATAACAAGGCTTCTTTTTTCATTGAAAGGATTTATTTACAAAAAGTGATCTCGTAATTAACTTTTGTATTAGTAGCAAGCTGATTTGTACAGCATTGGTACTCTAAACCTATTGATTTCCATCAATCAAATGAATCATTAATTTTTATTAGCTTTCTTCACAAATATTGAATGGTTTCATTCTCAAACAATGAGACTGCCTCTCCATTCTTTTGATAACAAAGCTTCTTTTTTTATGTTTTGTTGCAAGTACTTCTTCACACAAAATGATCTCATAATTAACTTTTGTATCAAAAAGAAACATTATATTCTTTATAACAAGCTTGTTTGCATATCTTTGGTACTCCAAATCCATTGAATTCCATCAAACAAAGCTTTGATTGTTTTCAATTAGCGTTTCTTATACCTATTGAAAGTTTGAAATGTTTGATAATGAGACATTTTCTTCATTTCTAACCAAAATGATGGTGAAATTCACTCTTGTGTCCACACAAAGTATTCTATTAATTGAAACAAGCACAAATGTATGTCTTTGATGCTCTAAATTCATTGAATTATTCCAAGCAAATGAGTCATTAATCTTGATTAGCTTTCTTTATAGGAATTAGATGGTTTAATTCTTGAATAATAAGACCATCCCTTCACTTTTTTGATAAAGATTTTTCTTTCATTACAAGGACTCATTTACACAAAATGATCTCATAATTAACTTTGTGTCAACAATAAGCACTATATTCTTTGTATGAAGCTCATTTGTACAACTTTGGAACTCTAACCCATTGAATTCCTTGATAGAGGTTAATTTGATCTTGATTAGCTTTCTTATAGCTATTTAATGTTTTAATTCTTGAATAATGAGACATTCTCTTCATTTTTAGCTAACAAGGCTCTGTCCTTCTTTGCAAGGACTCATTTACATAAAATGATGGTGAAATTAACTTTTGTGCCAACATAAATTATTATATTGATTGGAACAAGCATGTTTGCACACCCTTAGTACTCTGAACCCATTGAATTCCATCAAGTAAAAGAGTCATTGATCTTGATTTTCTTTCCTTACAAGTACTGAATGGTTTAATTATCAAACAATGATATCATCTCTTCATTGCAACGACTCATTCACACAAAAGGATCTCAAAATTAACATTTGTGGCAATAGTAAACATTATATTCATTGCAACAAGCTCATTTGCACATCTTTGGAACTCTAAATCCATTGAATTTAATCAAACAAAGCTTTGATTGATCTCATTTAGCTTTGCTTATACCTATTGAATGTGTCAAATCCTAAATAAAGAGATCTTCCCTTCATTTCAAGCTAACATGCTTCCTTCCTTCATTGCATGGACTTATTTAACCAAAATTATTGCAAAATTAACTTTTGTGTCTACACAAAACATTCTATTCAATGTAACAAGCACATTTGTATGTCATTAGTACTTAAATACATTGAATTCCATCAAGAAAATGTGTCATTAATCTTGATTAGCTTTCCTTATATGTATTGAATGGTTTCATTCTCTAGCAATTTGATTGCCTTGTCATTTTTTGATAACAAGGCATCTCTTTTTGTTCCAAGGACTCATTCTAGCTAAAGGATCTCATAATTAACTTATGTGTCAACAACACCCATTATATTCATTCCAACAAGCTGATTTGTACATCTTTGGTACTTTAAATCCATCCACTTCCATCAAAAATGGTGTGAGAAGTCTTGATTAGCCCTTTCTTATACATATTGAGTGTCTCAATTCTTGAATAATGGCACTATCTCCTCATTTTTAACTAACAATGAATCTCATTTCATTGCAATGACACATTTGCACAAAAGGATCTTATAATTAAACTTTTGTGTCAACAGCACCCATTATATTCATTCCAACAAGCTTGTATGTACATCTTTGGTGCTTAAATCTATAGAATTTCGTCAAAAAATGGGTTTGAGGTCTTCATTAGCTTTTGTTATACATATTGACTGTCTCAATTCTTGAAAAATGACACAATCTCTTCAGTTTTTGCTAACAAGGCCCCTTATTTTATCTTAAGGACACACTTACACAAAATGATGGAGAAATTAAATTTTTTGTCAACATAAGATCATTGTATTCATTAGACGAAGCATGTTTGTATAACTTTTATGCTTTGAATCCATTGAATTTCATTAAACAAAGGAGTCATAGATCTTAATTAGCTTTCATTATTGATCTTGAATGGCTTAATTCCCAAACAATGTGATTGTCTCTTCATTTTTTGATAGTAGACACATCTATATTCATTATATTCATTGTGTTAAGCATGTCTATACAACTTTGGTACTCTACACCCATTGAATTCTTTCAAACATATGTTAGATTGGACTCAATTATCTTTTCTTATGGCTATTTAATGTTTCAATTCCTAAATAACGAGACCTTCTCTTCATTTCTGGCCAATAAGGCTCCTTCTCTTCTTGCAAGGACTCATTTACACATAATGATGGTGAAATTAACTTGTGAGCCAACATAAAACATTATATTCATTGCAACAAGCATGTTTGCACAGCTTTGCTACTTCAAACCCATTGAATTTTGTCAATTAAATTAGTCATTGATCTTGATTAGCTTTCCCTATTGGTATTAAATGGCTTAGTTGCCAAACAATGAGACCATCTTTTTATTTTTTGATAACAAGATTTCTCTTTCATTGCAAGGGCTCCTTCACACAAAATGATCTCTTAATCAACTTTTGTGTCAATTGTAAACATTATATTCTTTGCAACATACTTTAAATCCATTGAATTCCTCAAAAACAAAGCTCTAATTATTTTCTCATACCAATTGAGTGTTTCAGTACCTGATTAATGAGACCATCTCTTCATTTCTAGATAACAAGGTTCTTTCATTCATTGCAATGACTCATTTACTCAAAATGATGGTGAAATTAACTTTTGTCTCTATGCAAAACATTGTATTCATTGGAACAAGCATGTTTGCACACCTTTGGTACTCTAAACCTATTGATTTCTATTAATTAAATAAGTAATTGATCTTCTATCAGCTTTCTTTATAGGTATTGAATGGTTTAATTTTTGAACAATGAGTTCCACTCTTCATTTTTTGATAACATGACTTCTCTTTTCATTGTAAGGACACATTCACATAAATTGATATTGTAATTATATTTTGTGTCAATAGCAAGCATGATATTCATTGCAACAAACTCATTTGTACATATTTGGTACTCTAAATTCTTTGAATTTCATCAAGAAAAATGTGTGATTGGTCTAGATTACATTTTTGTTGAACATATTAAGTGTTTCAATTCCTGACTAATGAGACCATCTCTTCATCTATAGCTAACAAGGCTCCTTCCTTCATTGCAAGGACTCATTTATACAAAATGATGATGAAACTAACTTTTATGTCTACATAAAACATTGTATTCATTGGAACAAGTATGTTTGCATACCTTTAATACATTGAACCAATTGAATTCCATCCAGTAAATGAGTAATTGATATTTATTAGCTTTCCCCATGTGTATTGAATGGTTTAATTTCCAAACAATGAGACCATCACTTCATTTTTTAATAACAAAGCTTCTCTTCCCATTGTGAGGACTCATTCACACAAAATGATCTCATAATTAACTTTTGCGTTAGCAATAAACACTATATTCATTGCAACAAGCTCGTTTGAACATCTTTTGTGCTCTAAATCCATTGAATTCCATCAGAAAAAGGTGTGATTGGTCTAGATTAGCTATTCTTATATGTATTACATGTTTCAATTCCTGAATAACAAGACCATCTCTTCATTTCTAACTAACAAGACTCCTTCTAAATGTTATGAATATCACAATTCCAAGTCTGAATATGACAATGTAGAGTTTGGAAAACATGAGAACCAAATAGTCCATCACTTAAACTTGATTCAACTACTCCTAATAAGGGATCACGAAAATGATTGTGTTGTTTATCACTTACATGGATAATTGTTGAGTTGTTTAAACCTAATCATGTAGCAAGTTTTAATGATATCCCAAAATGGATGAATTTGTATTTCTGTTAATGTGAACTAGGCTCTTGGGTTTATTATTTATGCCAAACATTATATTTATCATGATAATAATGACCTTACAACTATGACACTCTGAATCCATTGATTTCCTTCAAATAAAGGAGCCATTGATTATGATCATACTTTATTCCAAGTATTGAATGGTTCAATTCTAGGATAATGAAATTGCCCCTTCATTTCTTGTTAATAAATTTTTTCATTTAATTGTAAGGTCTCATTCACACAAATTGATCATGAAATTATCATTAATGTATGCACTAAACATTATATTAATGACTGCAATAGCTACCATATGACATTCACATTATTAATCCATTGATTTCCATCAAACAAAAGAGTAATTGAACATGATTATCCTTTCTTGTAGGTATTAAGTGGTTCAATTCTAGAAGAATGAAACCATCACTTCATTTCTTCAAAAAAAAAAAAAACTTTCCTGGTTCAACTCTTTATGTGATCTGGATTTTCCAATAACCAAATTTCATATCAAATTTTGAAAAGATTTTGGCTTCATCAAGCTGGTTTAGTAAATCCTTTTTATTAGGTACTAGGTACCTAATCCAGCATGAAAGCTTATTTAATGGTTTGTAATTAATTTCCAATCTTGGAACTTCTTATTCCAATTTAGCTACATTTTCTACATAAAATGTAATACAACTCTAAGGTTATTACATTTTCTAATAAGCCATTCCTTTAAGAGGTTAGTAATTTTTGTTTTACAAAATTCTAAATCTCTAGGCCTCCAAGCAATGGGCCTAGCTTTGGTAAGAATTTGACTTAATTAAAAGTCAACTCATAAGGCAATTCCACAATATGTTTATTCCTACTCCAGAAAGCAATAAGGATTTCTGTACATCTCAAAGAATTCATTACCGATTGAAATTTTTTTATTTTTGTTGTAATAATAGAAAAGTTATGGCAATCCATAGAATTTGGAAGATTCCTTTTAAGCCTTTCACATAAGGGTTTATCATCATAAGCTAACTCTTTAAAAAATTTTGATAGACAATTCAAACTTCCCAAAGCATTGCAATTGTTGGTTGTCCCTAATTTCATCAAGAATTTAGAGGCAAATCAATTGCTTGATTTATGGACATGATAATTCCATTTTCAATGAAGTGACCAAGGAAGCAATTCTTGGTTTGAAATAACTTCATTTTTTTAGAAGAAGCAATTAGACCTACCTATTTCAAAATATTTAGGAAAATATTTAAATGCTTAAAATGTTGTTTGATGGTATTAGAAAAAAATGATACATCATCAATATAAACAAGAGAAAATGCTAAATAAGCATTAAATATTTTGTTCATAATTTTTTTGAAATTTAGAAAGAGTATTTGTTTTAATCCAAAGGGCATAACATCCTTATTATTACCCATAACCCTATCAATAAGATTAACGTATTGAAGAGTTTCTAATTCATCTTCTTTCAATGAAGTGTTTGGTAGATCTAGAGTACTTTCTTCTTTATCTTTTGTAATAGTCTCTAGGATAATAATCCTATCTTTTAATTTTCTAAGCTTAATTTTTAATTGTTTTATGTCAACTTTAAGCCCATAATTGTTGGTTCCTCTCTAGCTTTTATGCTAGAAGTTCTTTCTTTTATTCTATGTAGGACAATTTTAAAACTATAACTTTCTTCTGTTTAAGTAATTTGTTGGCTAAAACTAGCATATAATCTTTTGTTAGAAGTCAATATTTTTCTAGTTGTTCATGTTTGTCTTTGGGATTTGGAATTTTGTCAATAAGATCCAAAATGATGTTACCTACATTTGTTAAGACTAATAGGCCATTATATTTACACATAGCTTGATAGGGATCACTTTTTTCTTTGTAGCTAGTGTCTAAATGAAACTCAAAAGAATTATCTTCTTCAAGAACTTCAATTTCTAAATTTGATTCATCATAATTAGTTTTTACTTAGAAAATGTGTATCAAGGATTTTTTAAGATCTTCATGGAGAGTTAACTCTTAAATTTTTCCTTTGTTTTGCACTTATTTAAATAGTGCCCTATTTTGCCACATTTATAGCAAATAATTGTTTTCTTTGGTTTTGGCTTTATAGGCATTTTCTTTGCTCTATACCTTTCTTCTCATAAGAAACTTTTCATTTCACATAAAGTTGATAACCTTTTTTTTTAAAATTATTGGGATATCTTATGTGTGGATAACCCATTTGCTTGCAAAAACTACCCAAAGTCCTTTTTTACCATGAGATTTCTCATTTTGTAGCTACTTATGCAGTTTAATTTCATTATAGAGTTTAATTCCTTTAGTGACTATTTCAGCAGCTAGTTCACCATAATTGCAGTGATTATAATAAATTATTGTAGAATGATTGGCTTTAAGCCTAGTTTTAACTCTCTCAGCAAATAAGGTAGGTAACCCAAAGAAAAATTTTTCTTTCTAGAAGATTCTTTGACTATCTTCTTGAGTAAAGACCTCAAAGAAAAATACATCTTTATACCACTTAAAATGAGACAAGTTAGGACATCTAAAATTAATGAGTTATTCATATGTCTTGTATATTAACAAAATGGTAGTACCAATAAAATGATTGGTGATTGTATAAATTAGTGTATTAACACAATCAGAGATCAGTATTGTTGCTTTTGGTTTTATAGCAGAAAAAAATTGATTTTTTACCTTATTAGATAAATAAAAATCCCACCAACCTTTAAGCTATTTAGTAAACCCACTTGTTATGTTTTGAGCAAAATGAGGGTCAGAATCACTCTTTGTTTTTTGGTAGTGGTTACAAACATCATCATGTGATGCAACAAAATTAGAATTTGATGTTCAATCACACCATCAAGATTCCATTCAACATACTACTACCATCATATTGAACATAATTACGCTCTAATTGTTCTTCCAATAAGAGGTCAACATATATTGATCTTGGATAGCATAACATAGTAGGAACCATATTAAAGGTTATTTTATTTATAGAAAAAGGTTCCTGTGTATGAAAAGGACTACTCTCAAATGGTTGTTTTTTTAATAGGAACATTTATTGAAGTTGATCTAACTCTTCTAAATCTTTTTTGATATTTTCACCTTTATTGTCAAATTTAATCTAATTTTCTTTTTCCAAAATAATAGCTTCTTTATCTTTTAGACCAAGGCTTTTAAGTCATTTAAACTACTTCCTCCACTAGTTCTATTTTTTTAGATTTACAGTTGATCATATCATAGCTAATATCTTTAGAGGATAGGGGTTTAAATAAAACCCTTGTTTTTTTTTTATCTCTAATTTAATCAGAGGCTTAGGAATAAAGTCCCATTTGTGAAATATTTCTTTAACTTTTTCCACTATTTTAATCAATTAGGAACCCACCAATCAAGATATAAATTAGTACAATTGTATTACTATATTATAACACTAGTCATAGCTTTAGCCTTACAAGGCAAATCAATAACCTCACTTTCCTCAATTTTTAACGAAAGATTTAAAGTAGGAGGGAAAATATTATTAATCCTATTGCCTTTTTTGCTAAAATATTGTTCAAGGATTAGGCAGTTTTTTAATGCCAAAAATTTAGGAAAAGGCTTTCATTAAATATTATAAATATTTTGAATATAAGTAAAAATATCAATAATACCGATTTCTGCAATATATTTTTTATGCCTTTGATGCAAAAGTTTTTGTTAGCCTTGATTAAAGGTCACAAAATTTTTTTTTTTTCTTTTAAGGTATTTTTTAAAAGAGCAAAATAACCCTTTTACCTTTTCCTCTATCTCATTATATTCCTAAATAATGAGACTATCACTTCATTTCTAACTAACAAGGCTTTTGCCTTTGTTGCAAGGACTCATTTTCACAAAATAATGGTGAAATTAGCTTTTGCATTGGAACAAGCACATTTGTACACTTTGATACTCTGTACCCATTGAATTCAATCAATTAAAATGCATCATTGACATTTATTAGAATTCATTATAGATATTGAATGGTTAATTACCTGAACAATGAGACTATCACTTCAACTTTTATCACAAGACTTCTCCTTTCATTGGAAGGAAAAATTTACACAAAATGATGGTGAAATTACCATTAGTGTCTTCATAAAGCATTATATTCATTGCAACAAGCATGTTTGTACATCTTTTATACTCTAAATCCATTGAATTTCATAAAAAAGAAAAGGTCTAATTGGTCTTGATTGCCTTTAAAATATGTATTGGGTGTTGCAATTCCTGGATGAGACCATTTCTTCATTTCTAGCAAACAAAACTTGTTTCTTCATTGCAAGGACTCAATCACACAAAATGATATCAAAAAATTAACTTTTGTGTCCACAATAAACATTATATTTATTGCAACAAGCTTGTTTGTACATCTTTAGTTCGCTAAATCCATTGAATTCCATCAAGTAAAATGAGTCATTGATCAATTACAAGTATTGAATGGTTCAATTCCTAAGCCAAATTTTCATAACAAGAATTTTTTTATCATTGGAAAGGACAAATTTAAACAAAATGATGATGAAATTAACATTTGCATCTACACAAAACATTAGAATCATAGCAAAAAGCTTGTTTGTAAATCTTTGGTACTCTATATCCATCAAATTCCATAAAAACTTGGTGTAATTGGTTTTGATTACCAATTTTGAATCATATTTTGTGTAAATGAATGCTTGCAATGATAGAAGAAGCTTTGAATGCTTGCAATGATAGAAGAAGCTTTGTTAGGTAGAAATGAAGAGATGTTCTCATTATTTAGGAATTAAAGCACTCAATACGTATAAGCATGTTTGTGTATTCTCAAAACATTACCTTCATTGGAACAAAGCACGTTTGCACACCTTTCCCTATAGGTATTAAATGGTTTCATTCTTGAACAATGAGACTATCGATTCAATTTTTCATAACAACATTTCTCATTTTATTTAAAGGACAAATTTACACTAAATGATGATAAAATCATCATTTATGTTTACATAAACATTTTATTTATTGCTATAAGCTCATTTGTACATCTTTGTTACTCTAAATGCATTGAATTTCATAAAAAAAAAAAAGGTGTGATTGGTGTAGATTACTTTTTCTAATATGTATTTAGTGTTTCAATTCTTAAATGAGACAATCTCTTCATTTCTAGCCAACAAGGCTCATTCTTTGGTTACAAGGACTCATTTAGACAAAATGATCTCATAATTAACTTTTGTGTCAACAACAAGCATTATATTCATTGCAACAAGGCTATTTGTACATCTTTGGTGCACTAAATCCAGTGAATTCCATAAAAAAAAATGGTGTGATAGGTCTAGAGTACCATTTCTTAGGAATTAAACCATTCAATACTTATTAGGAAAGATAAACTAGGGTTTTCCTACTGAAAAAAGAAAAGGGTTTGCAAATTTAAAAAAAAAAAAAGAGGTTTTAGAATGAGGCTAAGAAGAAGAACAAAAAAAAAAAACTCAAATTTAGATAAATAAACCTAATTTAAGCCTTGAAGCTCTGATACTAGCTGATGTGAACCCCAAAAGATGTGGCTTGGGGCATAAGGAATCAAACAAGAACCCAAGAAAGCAAAATTAGATTTCAATCATGTAAGACCTAGACACAATGTTCAAGGAAAATGAACTCAAGGTATAAAGAAGGATATAGATATTACACTTGAGAAAAGAATAGATTTGGGAGTGATAAGTTGAGTTAAATGTGACAAGAAGAGTTAGTTCTTAATAACTTCTCTAGTTCGTGAAAGAACCAAAGGAGAAAATTCTCATTTCCTAAATAAGCTAACAACAAATTTACTCCTATTTGTTTTAGGAGTTGTTACAAAATTCCTTACAATAACTTAACATTAGGCCATTTAACATATTTAATTAATAAAGTCTTGAGCTTCAATATGATATGTTTTGTTGCCCTTCAAGCTTGAATTAGCTTCTTTGACCCAAATTTCTTCAATAAACCCACTAAGTGCTTCTTTCATCATTTTAGTTCTCAAACCTATCATTGGCCCTTCTTGAATGCTCAATGGATTTTTAGAAGCCCTTTATGCATCAGCTTCTCGATGGATCTCATTAGTAACGAAAGAAGGAGCCTTATTTATTTGAAATTAAGTGACAGTCTCATTATTTAGCAATTGAAATATTTAATAGATATATGAAAAGGTTATCTAGACAAATGACACCTTTTTTTTATTATGGAATTCAATGGATTTAGAGTACCAAAGATGTACAAACAAGTTTGTTGCAATGAATATAATATTTGTTGTTAATTACGAGATTATTTTGTGTGAATGAGTCCTTGCAACAAAAAATAGAGCCTTGTAATAAAAAAAAAAAAAAAAATGAGGAGACAATCTCTTTGCTTGAAAATTAAACTATTCAATGTCTCTAAGGAAAGTTAATCAAGATCAATGTTTCATTTACTTGATGGAACTCAATGGGTATGGAGTACCAAAGATGTCCAAACATGCTTGTTCCATTGAATATAATGTTTTGTGTGGACATGAAAGTTAATTTCACTATTATTTTGTCTTTTTAATTAGAAATGAAGAGACAGTCTAATTATTCAACAATTAAAACACTTGTTTTGATGGAACTCAATCAATTTAGAGTACCAAAGAGGCATAAACAAGCTTGTGACAATGAATATAATGTTTGATGACACAAAAGTTAATTGTAAGATTATTTTTTGTGTGATGAGTCCATTCCTACAAGTTCCATCCTTCTTAGGCACAAGCAATACTAAAACTACACACAAACTCTTGCTCTTCCTCACATATCCCTTTGCCATGAGCTCATTAACTTGCCTTTGAAGCTCCTTTGTCTCCTTAAATTACTTTTATAGGCCTATTAGTTTGGAATTATCACACCATGGATGAATTCAATATAATGTTCTATTCCCCTCAATGGTGGCAAGTCTCTTGGTTGTTTGGAAAAAACATCTTCAAATTCCTACAAAAGAGAAATGACAACACAAAGCAAAGAGGGGCTAAGCTCATTAGTACTAAAATAAGCCTCTTTGTATAAAAGTACAATTATATGCTATTTTGATTAGAAACCACTCTTAACATCACTCTATTTTGCATATAAACTTTCAATTTTTCTCTTTTACCCTTTTTTTTCTTTTCTCTCAGTCTTATCTCCTTCTCCATTCTTTTCCTCTTTTCTCCTCTCATCCTCAATTTTTATTTTTTTTCTCTTTTCCTCTCACTCGCTTTTTTATTCCTTAATTGATCATCTTATACTTGGTAAGGTGTCAAAGGTACAACAATAATGGGTTTGTCATTTATTACAAAAGAGTACCTATTCTTAAACCCTTTATGCATTACATGTTGATCATATTGTGATGGTCTTCCCAACAAAATATGCCCAGCATGCGTGGGTACAACATCACACAAGACCTCATCAGTATATCTCCCAATTGTAAATGATACTAATACCTACTTATTTGCCTTAACCTCTCCACATTCATTCAACCATTGAAGCATATATAGCCTTGGGTGCTTCATGGTAGGTAAGTTAAGCTTTTCAACCAGAGTAGCTACATTTGCTCAACAACCCCCATCAATGATCATGTTGCATACCATATCTTTGATGTGCCACTATGTATGGAAGATATTATCTCTTTACACTTCATCATCTTCCTTGGCTTGTGCTCTCAAAGCTCATCTAGCCTCAAACACATCTCCCTCAACTAGATACTTCTCTCCATCACTTACATCCTCCAATGATGGCATGGAATCTTCATCAAACTCACTTTCTATCTCAATATCACCATTACACTGCCACACCATGGTACACTAATTTAAACATTGAGATGCAATATGTCCCTTTCCCTCATACTTAAACATTTAACATCTTTATTTTTAGTAGGTTGGGAATTAGAGTTACCTTTCTCCTTGTTAGGACTCACTTCCTTACTCTTGTGAGATTTGGCCTTGGGCTTGTAATCAACCTTACCATCCCTTTTTCTCCAATTTGGATTCCATGATGAAGAGGAACCCAAATTCTATCTAAGCCATGTATAAACCTTCTATTTGAGTTGCCTCTCAACTTTCATCGTAATGTTTACCATGTCCTACAACTCCACATAATGTTTTAATTCAACTATGTTGGTGATGTCTTTATTTAACCCTTGCTAGAATTGAGCCATGGTTGCTTCACTATCCTCCTCCACATTAGCTTGGATCATGGCAATCTCCATCACCTTATGGTAGTCCTCCACAATTTTTGATGCCTTGATTGAGTCCTTAGAGCCTTTGGTACAAATCCCTATAATAGTGATTAGGGAAGAACCTCCTCCTAAATAGGCCTCTCATGATTCCTTCTCCTAGTCAAAATAAGTTGATCCCACCAAATAATAGAATAATCAATAAACTTTACAACAATAACTTTTACCTTTTCCTTTTCATAGTAGTTATGGTAGTCAAAGACCAACTGAACCATCTTATCCCATTCTAAGTAGGCTTCAAGATTGTTTTTCCCTTTGAATAGAGAAATTTTCATTTCAATGTTCCCTAAATCATGGCCATAGGTGTCTTGCCTCATAAAATCTCTTTAACCATTTCCATTCTTGGCAATTCTAAACAAAGTTGTTGGATCATCAAATTTGTCATCTTCTACATCATCTTCATGACCATAATCTCATCTCTTTAGCCTTCTTACATTAGGAACTTCACAACCCTAGAGATAATGACAAACTTCCTAAATAAGCTAACAACAAATCTGCTCCTATTTGATTTAGGAGCTATCCTATTTTACAATAAAGTCTTATTTAAGAGTGGGGTTTACCGTAACCCTAGCTCATTAAGTACTCCAATCAAATTAATAAGGCCTTGGGGCCACATTAAGATATGTTTTGCCACCTTTTAAGCTTGAATTAGCATTTTTGTCCCAAATTTCTTCAATCAACCTACTAAATACCTCTTTTATCGCTTTAGCACTTGAACGTGTCATTGGCCCTTCTTGAATGCTCAATTGATCCTTAGAAGCCCTCCATGCATCGACTTCTCCATGGATCTCATTGCCTTGTTATCAAAAAATAAAGATTCTTTGAGAATTTAACCATTCAATACCTTTAAGGAAATCTAATCAAAATTAATAACTCATTTATTTGGTGGAATTCAGGGTACAAAAGGGCTTTTTGCAAAGGATATAATGTTTTGTGTACATGCAAAAGTTAAATTTGAAATTATTTTGTGTAAATGATCCCTTACAACAAAGGAAGGAGCATTGTTAGTTAAAAGTGAAGAGACAGGCTCATTATTTAAAAATTAAAGCACATAATGTGTATTAGAAAAGTAATCTAGACAATTGAAACTTTTGTTTTGGTGAAATTCAATGGATTTAATGTACTAAAAATGTACAAACAAGACTGTTGCAATGAATATAGTGTTCACTATTAACACAAAATCTAACAATGAGATCATTTTGTATGAATGAATCCTTACAACAAAAAGTGAAGCCTTGTTAGCAGTCTCATTGTTCAAGAATACCATTAAACACTTGTAAGGAAATCTAATCAAGATCTATCATTAACTTACTTGATGGAATTCAATGGGTTTGGAGTACCAAAGATGTACAAACATGCTTCTTATAGTGACTTTTATGTTTTGTGTAGACTAAAAATGATGTGAACCCCAAAAGACATGGCTTAGGAAACCGACATGACCTACCATTGAACAAGAAACCAAGAAAGCTAAATCAAATTTTAATCATGCAATACAAACACCCAATGTTCAAGGAACACGAATCTAAGGTATAAAGAAGGATATGAATGCCACACTTAGCAAAGAAGAGATTTAGGAGTGATAAGTTAGGTTGAATTCCACAAGAATATTTAGTTCTTGATAAGTTTTTCAGTTCTTGAAAGAAACAAAGAAGAAAATTCTCACTTTTTATTTTCAATAACATTTTGCTCTTTTTAACAATGCAATCTAGCCTATTTTATCATCAACCCTAAGAATAAAGACAATGATAAACTCTTAAAATGTAAGATTCCACTAATTTTATTGTACACTTATATTTTATAACAAATTTCTATTTAGGAGTTGATTTTATTAAAACCCTAGCCCATTAAGTACTCCAATTAAATTAATAAAGCCTTGGCCCACATTAAGATATACTTTGCTACCTTTCAAGCATGGATTTTCTTTTTTAGCCAAAATTTCTACAATCCATCCACTACCTCCCTCTTTTATCTTTTTATCTCTTGAATATGTTGTTGGCCCTTCTTGAATCCTTACAAACATTCCATGCATCAAGTCTTCCTTGGATCTCATCACAAAAGTTAATTTGACCATCATTTTTTTGTAAACGAGTCCTTGCAATGAAGGAAGGAGCCTTGTTAGCTAGAAATGAGGAGAAAATCTCATTATTCAACAATTTAAACACTCAATATGTATGAGAAAAGGTTTTATAGACCTATCATACCTTTTTTGATGGAATTCAATGGATTTAGAGTACCAAAAATGTACAAATGAGCTTATTCCAATGAATATATATTTGATGTTGACACAAAAGTTAATTATGTGATCATTTTGTGTGAATGAGCCCTTGCAATGGAGGAAGGAGCCTTGTTAGGTAGAAATAAAGAGATAATGTCTTTATTTAGGAATTGAAACACTAATTACTATAAGAAAAGCTAATCTAGAACAATCACACCTTTTTTTCTTGAAATTGCATGGATTTAGAGTACCAAAGATGTAGAAATGAGCTTCTTGCAATAAATACAATGTTTGTTATTGACATAAAAGTTAATTTGAAGATCATTTTGTGTGACTAAGTCTTTATAACAAAAATAAAAGTCTTGTTATCGAAAAATGAAGAGGCAATCTTATTGCCATAGATTTAAACCCTTCAATACCTGTAAGGAAAGCTAATTAAGATCAATGACTCACTTGATGGAATTCAATGAATTGCATACCGAAGGTGTACAATCATGTTTGTTCCAATGAATATAATTTTTGTGTATACACAAAAGTTAATTTCACCTTAATTTTATATAAATGAGTCCTTACAGCAAAGTAAGGTGCCTTATTAGCTAGAAATGAAGAGATGGCCTCATTATTTAGGAATTAAAACAATCAATAGGTATACAAAAGGCTAATCAAGATTAATCAAAGCTTTGTTTAAAGGAATTCAATGGTTTTAAGGAACCAAATAAGTATAAACAAGCTTGTTGCAAAGAATATAATGTTTATTGTTGACACAAATGTTAATTATAAGATCATTTTGTGTAAATGAATCTTTGCAATAAAAGAGAAGTCATGTTATCAAAAAATGATGAGATGGTCTCATTGTTTCGGAAATTAATCTATTCAATACCTATAAGAAAAGCTAATCAAGAGCAAGGACTCATTGAATTGATGGAATTCAATGGGTTTAAAGTGTTTGCCAAAGGTGTGCAAATGTGCTTTCTTCAATGAATATAATGTTTTGTCCAAACACAAAAGTCAATTTCTCCATTCTTCTATGTAAATGAGTCCTTGCAATGAAGGAAGCAACATTGTTAGTGCAATGAAGGAAGCAAAATTGTTAGTTAGAAATGAAGAGCTAGTCTCATGATTCAAGAACTGAAATGCACAATTTGTATAAGAAAAGCTAATGTAGACCAATCACACCTATTTGTGAAGGAATTTCGTTGAGAAAATGAGTTATTTATCTTCATTTCCTTTCCTTACATGTATTGAATGGTTTAATTCTTGAACAATGATACTGCCTCTTCACTTTTTGATAACAAGACTTCTCTTTTTGTTGCAATGACTCATTCACACAAAATGATCTTGAAATTAACTTTTGTGTGAATAGCAAACATTGTATTCAATGTAAGAAGCCTGTTTCTACATTGTTAATACTTTGAATCCATTAAAGTCAATCAAAAATAGGTGTGATTGGCCTAGATTACCTTTTCTTATATGTATTGAACTCCATCCTTCATTTCAAACTAACTTGCTTGTTTGTATAACTTTGGTACTCTAAACACATTGAATTCCTTTAAGCAAATGACTCAATAATCTTGATTTGCTTTCCTAATAGGTATTGAATGGTTTAATTCTTGAACAATGAGATCATCTCTTCATTATTTTGATAATAAGACTTCTTTTTTTCATTGAAGTACTCACTTACATATAGAAATAATCTCATAGTTAACTTTTGCATCAATAGCAAACATTATATTCATTGCAACATTTGTACATCTTTGGTATGATAAATCTATTGAATTCCTTCAAGTAAATGGGTCATTGATTTTTATTAGCTTTCTTCATGGGCATCAAATGGATTAATTTTTGAACAATGATACCATCTCTTCATTTTTGATAACAAGACTTCTCTTTTCATTGCAAGGACTCATTCACACAAAATGATCTCAAAATTAACTTTTCTCTCAACAACAAATTCTCTTTGACTTTAACTCTCCCACTCAAGTCATTTTTTTTCTTTATGTTACTTTGAAAATAGCTGCTTCAGCTTTAGCCACTCAGATTTTTGATATTCCTTTTTGTTTCTCATTAAATGAATGACACTTCTTCTAGAAATCCTAGCTATTCTAAGCATGATAGTGGGGAATCTCATTGCTATTACCCAAACAAGCATGAAACACCTACTTGCATATTCATCCATAGGTCAAATCAAGTATGTAATTATTGAAAAAAATGTTAGAGACTCAAGTGGTGGATGTGCATGCATGATAACTTATATGCACTTCTATATCTCCTTGAATAACTTTGTATTTATTGCAAGAAGCTCATCTCAACATCTTTGGTACTCTAAATCCATTGAATTTCATCTAAGACATGTGTGATTGGTCTTAGATTACCTATATTGAGTGTCTCCATTCCTAAATGTTACTCTAAATCCATTAAATTCCATAAAGCAAATGACTCATTGATCTTAATTTGCTTGCCTTATAAGTATTGAATGAGATGGCCTCTTCATTTATTGATAACAAGACTCTCTTTTAATTGCAAGCACTCAATAACACAAAATAATTTTGTAATTAACTTTTTGGTTAATATCAACCATTGTATTCTTTGCAACAATCTCATTCGTACATCTTTGATACTATAAAGTAAATGAGTCATCAATCTTCATTAGCTTTCCTTATAAGTATTAAATGCTTTAACTCCCAAACAATGTGATTGTCTCTTCATTTTTTGATAAGAAGGCTTCTCTTTTCATTGCCTGGACTCATTTACACAAAACAATGGTGAAATTAACTTTAGTGTCTACACAAAACATTATATTCATTAGAACAAGCATGTTTGTAGTCTTGTGGTAGTTTAAATCCAACAAATTATGTCATGTAAATGAGTCATTGATCTTGTAATTAACTTTTGTATCAACATCAAACATTATATTCATTGCAACAAGCTCATTTCTACATCTTTGATTTTCTAAATCCATTGAATTCCATAAAAAAATGGTGTGATTGGTCTAGATTTTCTTTTCCTATACATATTAAGTGTTTCAATTCCTAAATAAGAAGAACATTTATTCATTTCTAACCAACAAGGCTCCTTTCTTCATTATAGGATTCATTTACACAAAATGATGTGAAACTAACTTTTGTCTACACAAGGCATTCTATTCATTGGGACAAGCACTTTTATACACCTTTGGTACTTTATATCCATTAAATTCTATCAAGAAAATGAGTCATTGATCTTCATTAGCTTTCCTTATCACAATGGTTTGATTCCCAAACAATGTGAGACTATCTCTTCAATTTTTGATAAAAAGACAATTCATTGTATGGACTCATTTGAACAAAATGATGGTGAAACATTATGTTCATTGGAACAAGCAAGTTTGTACACCTTTGGTACTCCAAACCCATTGAATTCCATCAAGCAAATGAATCATTGATCTTGATTAGCTTTCCTTCTAGGTATTGAATAGTTTGATTGCCAAACAACGAGACTATCTTTTTTTCATTTTTTTTTGATAACTAGTCTTCTCTTTCCATTACAAGTACTCATTCATACAAAATGATCTCACAAGTAACATTTGTATTGATATCAAACATTATATTCATCGTAACAAGCTTGTTTGTACATCTTTGGTACTCTAAATCCATTGAATTTCATCAAAAAATGATGTGATTGGTCTAGATTATCTTTAATTATATATTTTTGACTATTTTAATTCTTGAATAATGAGACCATCTAATGTGAACCCCAAAAGACGTGGCTTTGGGACCCAACATATACAAGAAATTCTAATAATAACCTAAGAAAGAAAAATTACATATCAATTATGCCAGACCTAGATGCAATGTTTGAGGAACACGAACCTAAGGTGTGAAAAAGGATATGGATTCTGTACTCCAAAAAGGAAATGATTTTGTAGTGATAAGTTAGGTTAAACACCACATAAATAGTTGGTTCTTGATAAGTTCTTTAGTTCTTGAAAGAATTGAAAGAGAAAATTCTCATTTTTAGTTTCCCTAATGTTTTTCTTTTTAACAATAAAATCAAGCCCATTTATAAGGTACATTAACAACCCTAACCCTATAGATAATGGCAAACTTTTTTAATAAGCTAACAACAAATATACTCCTAATTGTTATTATAGTTTTTGTAAATTAACAATCCTAACTCTAGTGATAATTACAAACTTCCTAAATAAGCTAACAATAAATTTACTCTTTTTTTTTTTTTTGTAGAAATCCTTACAATCACTTGACATAGACTCACTTAGGATACTTAAACAATAAATAAAGCCTTGGCCTACATTAAGATATGATTTACTATCATTCAAACTTGAATTAGCTTCTTTGGCCCAAATTTCTTCAATTAGCCCATTAAGTGCCTTTATCATCCTTTTAGCAATTGAACATGTTATTGACCCTTCTTGAATGCTCAATGGATCTTTAGAAGCCCTCTATGCATTAAATCATTTATTGATCTCATCATTTTGCCTCTCCTTAAAGGATTCAACCTTGAATCATCACCTATATAAAAAAAAAACTCGCACACACTCTCTCATGTGTTTCACTCCACTCTCACACAGTATGACACTCACTCTCATGTTTGCACACTGTATAAATCTAGCTTTTCTCTCTCTCATTCCTTTATTGAACTAAACAAGCTAATCAAAGTCACTTCATAACCAACTAATTGCAACAAATTAGAATCAAAGAAATTTAGGGAAGTACAATGAATTTAAGGTTATGGATTAGAAAAACTCAACAAGGTTATGAATTTAAGGTTATGGATTAGAAAAAGAAAAACTCAAAAAAGATGAAAAAAAAACAAAATTAATTGGATCAAAATCCTTGTAGGACCTAGAAAGAAATGAGGAAATAAAGCCTTTATCTCCCTTTCGCCTAATTCAACAAGATTTACTTTTGAAATATGAAGGAATCAAATGGAATTTTTTCTTTTCTCTCTCTTTTTTTTTTTTTTTTTTTTTTTGGCTTTTTCTTTTCTTCATTATCAAACAAGATTTTCATTTTTTTTTTTTTTTTTTTTTACTAAAAATTAAATACAAGAAAAGATAAACTAGGGTTTGCAGATTCAATGAACAAGAGGTTATAGAATGTGGCTAAAAAGATGAACAAAAATAATGAACCTTAAAATTAGATAAGGAAACCTAATTTAGAACCAGGTTCTAATACCAACTGGTGTGAACCCCAAAAGACATTCCTTAGTGACCTAACACGAACAAGGAATTCAAAAAAGTGCCCATGAAAGCTAAATCAAATTTCAATCATGCAAGACCTTAACCCAATGTTTAACAAAAATGAACCTAAGAAATAAAGAAGAATATGAACACCACACTCCAAAAAAGTAGGGATTTAGGAGTGATAAGTTGGGTTAAATGCCATAAGAAGAGTTAATTCTTAACAAGTTCTTAGTTCTTGAAAGAACTAAATGAGAAAATTCTTACTTTTAGCTTTACTAATGTTTTGCTTATTTTTCACAATGAAATCAAGTCTATTTACATGCTAAATTTACAATCCTAACCCTTGAGAAAATGACAAACATCCAAAATAAGCTAACAACAATTCTACTCCTATTTGTTTTTGGAGTTGTTGTAAAATCCTTACAGTCACTTGACATAGACTTTTTCAGCATACTTATACAATAGATAAAGCCTTGGCTTGCATTAAGATATGTTTTGTAGCCTTTTAAGCTTCAAAAATAGTTTCTTTGGCCCAAATTTATTTAATCAGCTTGTCAAGTGCCTCTTTCATCCTTTTAGCTCTTGAACATGTTATTGGCCCTTCTTGAAACCTCAATGGATCCTTAGAAGCCCTCCATGCATTTGATCGTCTATATATCTCATCATCATCTCTTCATTTCTAACTAACAAGGTTCCTGCCTATGTTGCAAGGACTCATTTACACAAAATATGGTGAAATTGACTTTTATGTCTAAACAAAACATTATATTTATTGGAACAAGCACATTTGTACACCTTTGGTACTTTGAATGCATTAGATTCCATGAAGTAAATGAGTTAATGAACTTGATTAACTTTCCTCATGGGTATTAAATGGTTTAATTCTTGAACAAAGAGATTGTCTCATCCTTTTTTTGATAAGTAGAATTCACTTTTCGTTGCAATGACTCATTCACACAAAATGATCTCATAATTAACTATTATGCCAACAATAAACAATGTATTCATTGCAAGAAACCATTTCTACATCTTCGGTACTCTAAACCCATTAAATTCCATCTATTAGATAAGTCATTAATCTTGATTAGCTTTTCTTACAAGTATTGAATAGTTTAATTATCAAACAAAGAGACTGTTACTTTATTTTGATTAATAATAGGGCTTTTCTTTTTTTTTTTTTTTTGCAAGCACTCATTCACACAAAATGATCGCATAATTAACTTTTGTGTCAATAGTAAACATTATATTACTTACAACAAGCTCATTTGTATATCTTTGGTCTCTAAATCTAATGAATTCCATAAAAAAAAAGGTGTGATTGGACCAGATTACCCTTTCTTATACATATTAAGTGTTTGAGTACCTAAATAAGACCTTCTCCTCATTTTTTAGCTAACAAGGCTCCTTGCTTCATTAGAAGAACTCATTTACACAAAATGATGGTGAAATTAACTTTTGTGTCTACATAAAACATTATATTCATTGGAATGAGCATGTTTAAACACCTATGGTACTCTAAACCCATTGAATTCCATCATGTAAATAACTCATTGATCTTAATTAGTTTTCCTTATAAGGAATAGTTTACTCCTTAAACAATAAGACCAACTCTTCATTTTTCTCATAATGAGGCTTCTCTTTTTGTTGTAAGGCCTCATTTCCACAAAATGATCTTGCATTTAACTTTGTGTCAACATCAAACTTCATATCCATTGCACCAAGCTTGTTTGTTCATATTTGGTAATCTAAATCCTTGAATTTCTAAAAAAAAAAAAAAGGTGTGATTGGTCTAGATTACCTTTTCTTATACATAATGAGTATTTCAATTGTTGAATAATGAAATTGTCTCTTTATTTCTAACTGACAAGGCTCCTTCCTTCATTGCAAGGGCTCATTTACACAAAATAATGGTGAAATTAACTTTTGTATCTACACAAAACATTATATTCATTGAAACAAGCATGCTTGTACACTTGTGGAACTCTAAACCTATTGAATTACATCAGGTAAATGAGTCATTGATCTTATTAAGCTTCGCTTACATGTATTGAATAGTTTAATTCCTAAAAAAATGAGATTGCCCCTTCATTTTTTGATAAAAAAAAAAGGCTTATCTTTTCATTGCAAGGACTCATTCCTACAAAATGATCTTGTAATTAACTTTTGTATCAACATCAAACATTATATTAATTGCAACAAGCTCATTTTTCCATTTTTGGCACTCTATATCCATTGAATTCCATCAAAAAAAAAAAAAGTAAGACTAGTCTAGATTACCTTTTCTTAATGTATTGAGTGTTTCAGTTCTTGAATAATGACACCATAATGTGAATCCCAAAAGATGTGGTTTAGGGATCCAACAGACACAAGGAATCAACCAAGAACCCAAGAAAGCTAAATTAGGTTTCAATTATGCAAGTCCTAAATCCATTATTCAAGGAGCACAAACCTAAGCTATAAAGAAGGATATGAATGGCACCCCTCAGCAAAGAAGGGATTTGAGAGTGATAAGTTGGGTTGAACATCACAAGAAAAGTTAGTCCTTGATAAGTTCTTTAGTTATTTAAAGAATTGAATAAGAAAATCTTACTTTTATTTTCACTAATGTTCTACTCTTTTTAACAATGAAATGAAGCCTATTTATAGGTTGAATTAACAATCTTAAAAGTCCTATTAAGAAAGACAATGACAAACTCCTAAAATATAAGAACACTTTTATTTTATTGTAAACTTTTATTTTTATAACAAACTTCCATTTAGGAGTGAATTTTATTGTAACCTTAGCTCATTAAGTACTCCAATGAAATTAATAAAGCCTAGGCCCACATTAAGATGTGCTTTGCTACCTTTTAAGCTTGAATTATCTTCTTTGGACCAAATTTCTTTAATTAGCCTACTAAGTGCCTCTTTCATCCTTTTAGCTCTTAAACACATCATTGGCTCTTCTTGAATGATTAATGGACCCTTAGAGGCCCTCCATGCATCAGTTCCTTCATGGATCTCATCATTTCCCCTCCCCTTAAAAAAGTTTTGTCTCAAATCATCACTTGCATAAAAAAAGAATGTTGGGAACAACCTCACATGCACTCCCTCATTGTATGATAGTCATTCTTGTGCTTGCACACTATATAAATTTGGCTTCTCTCTCTCTCATTCCTTTATTGAACAAAACAAGCTCAATTAAAGTCACCTTATAACCAACTAATTCTAACAAATTAGAATCAAAGAAAAACACAATAAGATTAAATTGCAAGACACCCAAGGAAAAAGATTAACTATATCCAAATCATTGTAGGAATTAGAAAGAAATAAGGAAATAAAACCTTTATAAAATGTGACTAGCAAACTAGGGTTTGTAGACAAAAATAAAAGAAAAGGTAGTGTTTGCAGATTCAAAGAACAAAGAGGTCATAGAATGTGGTTAAGAAGAAGAACAAAAGAAAAACTCAAATTTTAGATAAATAAACTTGTAATCCTTAAAGCTTTGATACTAACTAATGTGAATCCCAAAAGACGTGCCTTAGGGAACCATCATGGACAACTAATTGAACAAGAACCCAAGAAAGCTAAATCATATTTCAATTATGAAAAACCTAGACCCAAAGTACAAGGAACTTGAACTTAAGGTATAAAGAAGCATATGGATGTCATAGTTTAGCAATGAAAGGATTGATAAGTTAAATGCCACAAGAAGAGTTAGTTATTGAAAGAAATAAGGAAGAAATTTCTCACTTTTATTTTACTAATGTTTTTGCACTTTTTAAACAATGAAATCAATCTTATTATAGGATGAATTAACAACCTTTATAAAAAGAAACTCCCTAAAAATAAAGATAATGATAAACTCTTAAAATGTAAAACACTCATATTTTATTGTAGACATGTATTTTTATAAAAAGAAACTCCTATTTAGGAGTAAAATTTATTGTAACTCTAGCCTATTAAGTACTCTGATCAAATTAATAAAGCCTTGGCCTGCATTAAGAGATGCTTTACTGCCCTTCAAGCTTGAATTATAAGTACAAGCTCGTTTGTACATCTTTGGTACTCTAAATCTATTGAATTCCAAAAAAAAAAAAAAAGGTGTGGTTGGTCTAAATTATCTTTTCTCATATGCTTTGTGTGTTTCAATTCTAGAATAATGATAGTATCTTTTCATTTCTAATTAATAAAGCTCCTAACTTCATTACAAGGACTTAGTTACACAAAATGATGGTGAAATTGATTTGTGTCTACACAAAACATTATATTCATTGGACCAAGCACAATTGCACACCTTTTGTACTGTAAACCCATTGAATTCCATCAAGTAAATAAATCATTAATCATAATTGGCTTTCCATATAGGTATTGAATGGTTTAATTCTCAAACAATGAGTCTACTTCATTTTTTGATAACAAAACTTCTCTTTTCGTTGCAAGGGCTCATTACCACAAAATGATCTCATAATTAACTTTTGTGCCAACAATAAACATTATATTCATTGCAACAAGCTCGTTTGGTGCTCTAAATCCATTGAATTCCATCAAAAATAGGTGTGATTCATCTAGATTAACTTTTATTATACTAATTGAGTGATTTAATTACTAAATAATGAGATTTTCTCTTCTTTTCTAACTAACAAGGTTCCTTCCTTAATTATAAGGACTCTTTTTACACAAAATCATAATGAAACTAACTTTTGTGTCAACACAAAACATAATATTAATTAAAACAAGGACATTTAAGTGCCCTTGGTATTTGAACACATTGAATTCCATCAAGCAAAAGAGTCATTATTCTTTATTAGCTTTCCTTACAAGTATATAGAATAGTTTTTTGTTCCTAAACAATGACATTGCTTCTTCATTTTTGGATAACAATCCTTCTCTTTGCATTACAAGGACTCATTCCCACAAAATGATCTCATAATTAACTTTTTTGTGTCTACAAAAAAACATTATATTCAGTGCAACACACTCATTTGTGCATCTATAGTGTTCTAAATTGATTGAATTTCATTAAAAAAAAATGTTTGATTGGTCTTGATTAGCTTTTCTTATATGTATTGAGTGTTTGTTGTCCTTATAAGTATTGAATGGTTTAATTCTCAAACAATGAGGCTATTTTTTTATTTTTTGATCACAAGATTTTCTTATTTGTTACAAATACTCATTAGCTTTTGGGTCAACAACAAACATTATATTCCTTGTAACAAGCTCATCAATTTTGGTGCCCTAAATCTATTGATGCCCATAAAAAAAAATGTGTGATTGGTCTAGATTACCATTTTTTTTTTATACATAGAGTGTTTCAATTACAAAATAATGAGACCATCTCTTCATTTCTAACTAGGGTCCTTTGTTGCAAGGACTCATTTACACAGAATGATGGTGACATTAACTTTTGTGTCAACAAAAAAAAAAATATATTATTTTGGAACAAGCACATTTGCACAACTTTAATACTCTAAACCCATTGAATTCTATCAAGTAAATGAGTCATTAATCTTGATTAGCTTTCCTTACAAATGTTGAATGGTTTAATTCTCAAACAATGAGAATACCTCTTCATTTTTTGACAACATGGCTTCCCTTTTCAATGTAAAGACTCTTTCTCACAAAATGATCTCAAAATTAACTTTTTGTTAATAATAAGCATTGTATTGATTGTATGATGCTCATTTCTACATTGTAGGTACTTTAAATCCATTGAATTGCATTAAATAAAGGTGTGATTGGTCTAAATTGGTTATTATTATCTGTATTAAATGCTTTAATTCCATAACAAGGAGATCATCTATTCTTTATAACTGACTTTATTTTTTAGGTTTTTGAGGTCATTAATTTAGCTTATAAATAAGCTTGATTTTATTGTTAAAAAGAGCATAACATGAATGAAAATTTTCTCCTTTGATTTATTTTAAAAACTAATGAACTTATGAAGAACTAACTCTTCCTACAGTGTTCAACCTAACTTATCACTGCAAAATCCCTTCTTTGCTGGAGTGTGGCATCTATATCCTTCCTTATACCATAGGTTTATGTTCCTTGAACATTGGGTCTAGGTCTTGCATGATTTAAGTATGATTTAGCTTTCTTAAGTTCTTATTTGATTCCTTAAGTGTGTTGGATTCCTAAGCCACATTTTTTAGGATTCATCAAATTCCATCAAGTAAATGACTTATAGATCTTGATTTGTTCTCCTTACAAGTGTTAAATGTTTTAATTCTTGAACAATTAGTCCTCCTTTTCATTTGTTGATAACAAATCTTCTCCTTTCATTGCAAGGACTTATTCCCACAAAATGATCTCCTTTTATTGCAGCAAGCTCATTTGTACAACTTTGGTACTCTAAATCCATTGAATTCCATAAAAAATGGGGTGTGATTGGTTTGTATTATCTTTTCTTATACATATTGGGTGATTTAATTACCAAATAATGAGACTCTCTTCATTTCTAAATAACAAGGCTCATTCCTTTTTAATTACCTTCTGTGTCAACAAAAAATATTATACTTACTGCAACAAGCTCATTTGTACATCTTTAGTACTCTAAATCCATTGAAATCCATCAAATAAATGAGTCATTGATCTTGATTGGCTTTCCTTATAGGTATTGAATGGCTTAATTCTAGAACAAGGTGACCATCTCTTCATTTTTTGCTTACAAGGATGTCTATAATCATTATATTCATTGCAACAAGTACGTCTATACAGCCTTGGTACTCTAAACTGATTAAATTCCTACATACAAGGTTCATATTGAACTTGATTAGCATTTCTTATAGCTATTTAAGTTTTTAATCCTAGAATAATGAGATTTTCCTTTTCATTTCTAGCTAACAAGGCTCTTTCCTTCAATGCATGAACTTATTTACACATAATGATAGTGAAATTAAATTTTGTGAAACACAAAACATCCTATTCAATGGAACAAGCATGTCAGTACTCCTTTAGTACTCTGAATCCACTGAATTCCATCAAGTTAATGAGTCATTGGTCTTGATTAGCTTTCCTTATGGGCATTGAATGGTTTAACTCCCAAACAATGATACTATCTCTTCATTTTTTTAATAACAAGGCTATTCATTTCGTTGTAAAGAGTCATTCACACAAAATGATCTCATAATTAACTTTTGTGCCTTGCTTGTTTCAATTCCTAAAATAGAAGACCATCTCTTCATTTCTAACTAACAAGACTCCTTCTAAATGTAATGAATATCACAATTCCAAGTTTGTATATGATAATGTAGAGTTGGGAAAATATGAGAACCAAATAGGTCCATCATTTAAACTTGATTTAACTACTCCTAATAAGGAGTCATGAAAAAATGATTGTGTTATTTATCACTTACATAGATAATTGCTGAGTTGTTTAAACCCAATCGGGTAGCAAGTTTTAATGCTATCCTCACATGGACAAATTTGTAATTCTGTTAATGTGAACTAGGCTCTTAGGTTGATTATATGTGCCAAACATTATATTTATCATGACAATAATGACCTTTCAACTGTGACACTCTGAATTCATTGAAGTCCTTTACACAAAAGAGTCATTCATCATAATTATCCTTTCTTGTAGGTATTGAATGGTTCAATTCAAGAAGAAGTTATTTCTTCATCACTTGTAAACAAGCTTTCTCTCTTAGTCACAAGGACTCACTCATAGATCATAAAATTAACATTGATGTATGCGCCAAACTTTATATTACTCACAATAGTAACAAGACTTTGGCACTTTAAATCCATTGAATTCCATCAAACAAAGGAGTCATTGATTATGATCATCCTTTCTTCCAGGTATTGAATGGTTCAATTCTAGAAGAATGAAATTGCCATTTCAATTCTTGTTAATAAGTTTTCTCATTTACTTGTAAGGTCACATTCACATAAATTGATCATGAAATTATCATTAGTGCATGTACTAAACCTTACTTGTAGGTATTAAATGGTTTAGTTCCAGAAGAATGAAACCGTCACATCATTTCTTCCTAACAAACTTTCTTTGGTTTAATTCCTTGTGTGATTTGGATTTGCCAATAACCAAATTTCATATCAAAATCTGAAAAGATTTTGGCTTCATAAAGCCAATTTAGTAAATCCTTTTTATTAGGTATTGGATACCTAATCGAGCGTAAAACCTTATTTGAAGGTTTGTGATTACTTACCAATCTTGGAACTTCTTATTCCAATGTAGCCTCTTTTTCTACATAAAATGCAAGGCAACTCTAGGGGCTGTTACTTTTTTTAATAAGCCCTTTCTTTAAGAGTTCACTATTTTTTGTTTTACTGATTTCCAAATCTCCAGGCCTTAAAGCAATGGACCAGGCTTTGGTAAGAATTTGACTTCATTAAAAGTCAACTCATAAGGCAATTTCAGTAGGGATTTTGGCACTAATCAAAGAATTCATTGTCAATTGAACTTCTTGTATTTTTGTTGTAATAACAGGAAAGTTATGGCAATCCATCCAGTTTGAAGGGTTCCTTTTAAGCCTTTCAAATAAGGGTTTATGTCAATTGAAACTTCCAAAAGCATTGCAATTGTTGATTGTCCCTAATTTCATTAAGAAATTTAGAGGCAACTCAATTGCTTGATTTATGGGCATAATAGTTTCCATTTTCAATGAAGTGACCAAGGAAGCAAATCTTGGTTTGAAATAATTTCATTTTTTTTTTAAAAGAAGCAACTAGACCTACCCATTTCATGATATTTTAGAAAATATTTAAATGTTTAACATGTTGTTTGATGGTATCAAGAAAAAACAATACATCATCAATATAAATAAAAGTAAATGCCAAATGAGCATTAAATATTTCGTTCATAACTTTCTTTTGTTTCAACAATTTTTTGGCTAAAATTAGCATATGATCATTTGCTAAATGTAAATACTTTTCTAATTGTTCTTGTTTGTCTATGGGATTTGAAATTTTGTCAATCAGATCCAAAATCATGTTATATACTTTTGTTAAGACTAATAAGCCATTATATTTACACATAGCTGATAGGGATCACATTTTCCTTTGTAGCTCTAAATCAGACTCAAAAGAATTATCTTCTTCAAAAAACTTTAATATCTAAAGTTGATTCATTAAAATCACTTTTTACTAAGAAAATGTGCATCAAGGATTTTTTTAGACCTTCATCGAGAGTTAACTCTTGAATTTTTCGCTTTGTTTTGCACTTATTTGAATATTGCCTTATTTTGCCACATTTATAGCAAACAATTGTTTTTTCATTGATGGTTTTATTGGGATATCTCATGTGCAGATAAAACATTTGCTTCCAAAAACTACCCAAAGCCCTTTTACCTTGAGATTTATCATTTGTAACTACTTATGTACCTTAAACTTCCTTTAGTGACTACTTCAGCAGCTAGTTCACCATAGGTGCGGTGATTATAATCAATTATTTTAGAATTATTGGCTTTAAGCCTAGTTCTAACTCTCTCAGCAAATAGGGTAGGTGACCTAGAGGGAAATTTTTCTTTCTAAAAGATACTTTGACTATCTTCTCAAGTAAAGACCTTAGAGAAAAATACATCCTTTTACCACTTAAAAAGAGACAAGACATCTCAAATTAATGAGTTACTCATAAGTCTGTCTATTAACAAAATGGTAGTACCAATAAAATGATTGGTGATTGCATAAATTAGTTATTAACACTACCAGAGATCAGTATTCTTACTTTTGGTTTTGTAGCAAAAAAAAATTAATTTTTAACTTATTAGATAAATAAAATCCCAGCAGTGTTGAAGCCATTTAGTAAACCCACTTGTTATGATTTTAGCAAAATGAGGATCATAATTACTCTATTTTTGCAGCAGTTACAAACATCATCATGTAATGCAACAAAATTAGAATCTAATGTTCAATCACACCATTGAGATTCCATTCAACTATATTACTACCATCCTATTGAACATAATTATACTCTAATTGTTCTTCCAATAAAGGTCAACATGTCTTGATCTTGGATAGCATAACATAGTAGGAACATTATTATTAAAGGTTATTTTACTAATAGAAAGAGGTTCCTTCATATAAAAAGGACTACCCTCAAATGGTTGTTGCTCTAATAAGAACATTTGTTGAAGTTGATCTAACTCTTCAAACTCTTCTTTGATATTTTCTCCTTTATTGTCAAATTTAATCTAATTTTCTTTTTCCAAAACAATACTTTTTTATCTTTTAGACCAAGGCTTTTAAGCTATTTAACTATTTCCTCCACTTGTTCTATTTATTTAGAACTACTATTCGTCATATTATAGTTAATATCTTTAGAGGATAGGCAGGCATTTAAATAAAAACCCTTTTTTTTTTTTAACTTCTCTAATATAACCAAAAGCTTAGGAATAGAGTCTCATTTGTGAAATATTTTTTCAACTTTTTCCTCTATTCTAATCAATTGAGAACCCACCGATTAAGATACAAATTAGTACAATTGACTTACTATATTACAACACTGGTCATAACTTTGGCCTTACAAGGTGAATCTATAACCTCACCTTCCTCAATTTTTAAAGAAAGATTTAAAGCAGGAGGGCAAAAATATTATTAACCATTTTGCCCTTTTTGGTTAAATACTCTTGGTAAGCTTTTTTAAGGATTAGGTAATTTTTTGATACTAAAAAATTACAAAAAGGTTTTCTTTGAATATTACAAATATTTTGAATATAAGTTAAATTATCAATAATACCCATTTCTGCAATATATTTTTTATGCCTTTGTTGCCAAAGTTTTTGTTGTTATTTATTAAAGGTCATAAAAAAAAACACATTTTTCCTTTTAAGGTATATTTTTAGAAGAGTAAAATAACCCTTTTACCTTTTCCTCTATCTCATTATATTCTTGAATTATGAGACCATCTTTTCATTTCTAACTAACAAGGCTCTTGCCTTTCTCACAAGGACTCATTTTGACAAAATAATGGTGAAATTAACTTTTTCCCTGGAATAAGCACATTTGTACACCATTGATATTCTGTACCCATTAAATAATGGTGAAATAATGGATATTTGGCACACTATATCCATTAAATTCCAACAAAAATTGGTGTGATTTGTGTAGTGTACCATTTTGTATACACACATTTTGTGTAAAATGAGTGCTTCTAATAAAAGAAGGAGCTTTGTAAGTTAAAAAATGAAGGGACAGTCTCATTATTCAAAAATTGAAAATCTTGATACATAGAAGCATGTTTGTGACTACACAAAATAGTGTAATCATTGAAACAAGGACTTTTGCACACCTTTCATACTCTGTATCCATTTAATTCTATCAAGTACAATGAGTCATTGATCATTATTAGCTTTCCTTACAAGTGCTAAGTGGTTTAAATCTTGAACAATGAGATTGCCTCTTTAATTCTTCATAACAAGACTTCTCGTTTCATTAGAAGGACAAATTTATACAAAATGAAGGCAAAATTAACATTTGTACATCTTTGCTACTCTAAATTCATTGAATTTCATCAAAAAAAAAAAAAAAAGAAAGTGTATTTGGTCTAGATTACCTTTTAAAATATATATTGGGTGTTTCAATTCCTGAATGAGACCATCTATTCATTTTTAGCTAACAAGGCTCCTTCATTTCAAGGACTCATTTACACAAAAAAATCTCAAAATTAACTCTCGTGTCCACAATAAACATTATATTTATTGCAACAAGCTCATTTGTACATCTTTGGTACACTAAATCCATTGAATTTCATCAAGTAAAATGAGTCATTAATCAATTACAAGTATTCAATGGTTTAATTCCTAAGCCAATTTTTCATAACAAGAATTTTCTTATCATTGGAAGGACAAATTTACATAAAATGATGATGAAATTAACATTTGTGTCTGCACAAAACATTATAATCATAGCAAAAAGCTTGTTTGTAAATCTTTGGTACTCTGTATCCATCAAATTCCATCAAAATTTGGTGTGATTAGTCTAGATTACCATTTTTGATTCATATTTTGTATAAATGACCGCTTGTAATGAAAGAAGAAGCTTTGTTAGTTAAAAATAAAGAGATGTTCTCATTATTTAGGAATTGAAGCACTCAATACATATAAGTATGTTTTTGTGTCTTCTCTCAAAACATTACTTTCATAGGAACAAAGCACGTTTGCACACCTTTCCCTATAAATATTAAATGGTCTAATTCTTGAATAATGAGATTGATTGAAGGACAAATTTACTTAAAATGATGATGAAATCAACATTTCTATTTACATAAAACATTATATTCATTGTTACAAGCTCATTTGTACATCTTTGGTACTCTAAATGCATGAAATTTCATCAAAAAAAAAAAAAAGTATGATTGGTGTAAATTACCTTTTCAAATATGTATTTAGTGTTTCAATTCCTAAATGAGAAAATCTCTTCATTTCTAGCTAACAAGTCACCTTCTTTTGTTGTAAGCACTCATTCAGACAAAATGATCTCATAATTAACTTTTGTGTCAACAACAAACATTATATTCAATGCAACAATGCTGTTTGTACATCTTTGGTACACTAAATCCATTGAATTCCTCCAAAAAAGGGTTTGATTGGTCTAGAGTACCATTTCTTATACATATTTTGTGTAAAGGAGTACTTGCAACAAAAGAAGGAGCTTTGCTAGTTAGAAATGAAAAGATAGTCTCATTATTTAGGAATTGAAACACTCGATGCATATAAGCCTATTTATGTCTACACAAAACCTTATAACCATGCTTGTTTGAACAGCTTTGGTACTACTCATTACCCATTGAATTCCATTGTGTAAAATGAGTCATTGATCTTTATTTACTTTCCTAACAAGTATTGAATAGTTTAATTCCTAAGCAATAAGACTACATCTTTAGTTTTTCATAACAAGACTTCTCTTATCATTGGAAGGACAAATTTACAAAAAATGATTATGAAGTTAACAAATTTGTCTACTCAAAACATTATATTCATTGCAACAAGCTCATTTGTAAATCTTTCATACTCTAAATTCATTGAATTTCAAAAAAAAAAAAAAAAATGATTTGACTACATTACCTTATCATATATGTATTTAAGGTTTCAATTCCTAAATGAGACAATCACTTCATTTATATCTAACAAGGCTCCTTCCTTCATTGCAATGACTCATTCACACAAAATGATCTTGTATTTAACTTTTATGTCCATAACACACATTATACTCATTGAAACAAGCTTTTTTATACATCTTTAATACAGTAAATCCATTGATTTTCATCAAAGAATTGTTTGATTGGTCTAGATGATAATTTCTTATACGTATTTTTGTGTAAATGAGTGGAAGAAAGAGCTTTGTTAGTTAATAATGAAGAGACAATCTCATTACTTAGGAATTGAAATACTTAATACTTCTAAGCATGTTTGTGCCTACATAAAACCTTATAATCATTGGAACAGGCACATTTTCATACCTTTTATACTCTATACCCATTGAATTCAATCAAGTAAAATGAATCATTGATCTTTATTCACATTCATTTCAAGTATTGAATGTTTTAATTCCTTAACAATGAGATTGCCTCTTTAATCTCATAACAAGGCTTCTCTTATCATTAGAAGGTCAAATTTACACAAATGACGATGAAATTAACATTTGTGTCAACACAAAACATTATATTCATCAAACCAAGCTCATTTATACATCTTTGGTGAATTTAGTCAAAAAAATTGGTGTGATTGGTCTAGATCATCATATCTATATATATATTTTATGTAAATGAGTGCTTTTCAAATGAAGAAGCCATGTTAGTTTGAAATGAAGAAACAAGCTCATTATTTAGGACTTGAAATAGTTGATATGTGTAAGCACATTTTTGTGTTTACACAAAATATTATATTCATTAGAACAAGCATGTTTGTGCAACTTTGATACTTTGTACCCATTGAATTCCATCAAGTAAATTGACTCATTGGTCTTTATTATCTTTCCTTATAGGAATTGAATTGTTTAATTCCTAAACAATGAGACTACATCTTCAAATTTTCATGACAAGAGTCTACTTTTCATTAGAAGAACAAATTTATGCAAAAGGATAGTTAAATTAACTTTTGTGCCTACATGAAACATTATATTCATTGCAACAAGCTCATTTCTTCCTCTTTGGTACTCTAAATCCATTGAATTTCATCAAAGAACAAATGGTGTGATTGGTCTAGATTACCATTTTCTTATACATATATTTTATTGTAAATGAGTGCTTGCAATGAATAGCAAAGCTTTGTTAGTTAGAAAAATAAGAAGATGGTCTCAATATTTAGGAATTAATACACTCAATATGTATGAGCACGTTTTTTGACTGCCCAGAATATTATATTATATTCATTGGAATAAGCATGTTTGCACACCTTTAGTACTTTGTACTTATTGAATTCCATCAAGTGAAATGAGTCATTGATCACTATAATGTTTCCTTATAGGTATTGATTTGTTTAATTCCTAAACAAGGAGACTACCTCTTCAATTTTTCATGATAAGGCTTCACTTTTCATTGGAAGGCCAAATTTACACAAAATGATAGTGAAATTCACATTAGTGTCTACACAAAACATTATATTCATTGCAACAAGGTTGTTGGTACCTCTTAGGTCCTCTTCATTTCTAACTAACATGGTCCCTTTCATCATTGCAAGGACTTATTCACACAAAAAGATCTCTTAATTAACTTTGGTGTACACAACATACATTATATTCATTGCAATGGGCTTGTTTATACATCCTTGGTACACTAAATCTCTGTTGCATTCTATAAAAAAAAAATGGTGTGATTGGTCTAAACTTCTTTTCTTATACATATTTTGTGTAAATGAGTGCTTGCAATGAAAGAATAAACTTTGTTAGTTTGAAATGAAGAGACAATCTCATTATTTAGGGATTGAAACACTCAATACCTAAAAGCACATTTGTGTTTACATAGAACATTACAATCATTGGAACAAGAACACTTGCAAACTTTGGTACTTTGTACCCATTGAATTCCATGAAGTAAAATGAGTGTTTATTCTTTATTAGTTTTTCTTGTAGGTATTGACTAGTTTGATTCCCAAACAATGAGACTATCTCTTCAACTTTACATGATAAGACTTGACTATTTATTGGAAGGACAAATTTGCAGAAAATTATGGTGAAATTAACATTTTTGTCAAGAAAAAAATATTATATTCATTGCAATAGGCTCATTTTTACATCTTTGAAAATCAAAATCCATTGAATTCCATCAAAAAATGGTGTGATGTGATTGGCCTATATTACCATTTCTTTTACATATTTTGTGTAAATAAGTGCTTGCATTGTTAGTTTGAAACCAAGAGATAGTCTCATTATTTAGGAATTGAAACACTCAATATACATTAGCACATTTGTGTCTATACAAAACATTCTATTCATTAGAACAAGCACAATCGCACACCTTTGGTATTACATCCCTATTGAATTCCATCAAGTGAAAAGATTTGTTGAACTTTATTAGTTTTTCTTATAGGGATTGAATGGTTTAATTTCTAAATAATGAGATTGACTCTTTAATTTTTCATGATAAGACTTGACTTTTCGTTAGGAGGACAAATTTACACAAAATGATAGTGAAATTAACATTTGTGTCCACATAAAACATTATATTCATTGCAACAAAGCTCGATTGTACCTCTTTGGTACTCCAAATCCATTGAATTTCATCAAAAAAAAAAAAAAAAAGGTGTGATTGGTCTAGATTACCTTTTTCAAATACATATTGAGAGTTTCATTTTCGAAATTAGACCATATCTTAATTTCTGGCTAACAAGCCTCCTGCTTCATTGCAAGGATTGTTTCACACAAATAGATCTCGTAATTAACTTTTGTGTCAATGACAAGCATTATATTCATTGCAACAGACTCATTTGTACATCCTTGGTACACTAAATCCTTTGAATTTTATTAAAAAATAGCCTGATCAGTCTAGATTACCATTTCTTATATTATTTTTTGTGTAAATGAGTGCTTGCAATGAAAGAAGGAGCAATGTTTAGCAGGAAATGAAGAGATAGTCTCATTATTTAGGAATTGAAACATTCATTTCATATAAAAAAGTTTATGTCCACTCAAAACAATATATTCATTGGAGCAAGCACATTTGCATACCTTTGGTACTATGTACCTATTGAATTCCATCAAGTAAAATGATTCATTGATCTTATTAGTTTTCTTGATAGGTATTGAAAGGCCTAATACTTGAATAGTGAGACAATCTCTTCAATTTTTCATGACAAGATGTCACATTTCACCAGAAGGACAAAGTTATACAAAAGGATGGTGAAATTACCATTTTCTCCCATACAAAACATTATATTCATTGCAACAAGGTTATTTGTGCAACTTTGGTGCTCTAAATCCATTGAATTCCATCAAAAAAAAAAAAAATGGTGTGGCTGGCCAAGATTACCATTTCTCTTAAATATTTTTGTGCAAATAAGTGCTTGCAATGAAAGTAGGAGCTTTGTTTGTTTGCAATAAAGAGTCAATCTCATTGTTCAAGAATTGAAACACTTAATATGTATAAGCACATTTGTGTCTACACAAAACATTGTAATCATTGGAACAAGCATGTTTAAACAACTTTGGTATTCTCTACCCATTGAATTCCATCAAGTAAATTGAATGATTGATCTTAATTAGCTTTTTTTACAGGTATTAAATGGTTTAATTCCCAAAGAACAAGACAGTCTCTTCAATTTTCATGACAAGGCTCCAATTTTCTTTAAAAGGACAAATTAACATGATGGTAAAATTAACATTTTTGTCTGCACAAAACATTATATTCATTTTAACAAGCTCATTTATACATCTTTGGTACTCTGAATCCATTAAATTTCATCATAAAAGGGTGTGATTGGCCTAGATTACCTTTTCAAAGATGTATTGAGACTTTCATTTCCTGAATGAGACCATCTTTTTATTTCTAACTAACAAGGCTCCTTCTTTTCTTATAAGGACTCATTTACACAAAAAGCTCTTACAATTAACTTTAGGGTCAACAACAAACATTATATTCCTTGCAACAAGCTCATTTTTACATCCTTCATTCAATAAATCCATTGAATCCATCAAAAAAATTGTGTGATTGGCCTAGATTGCCCATTTTTATGCATATTTTTTGTAAATGAGTGCTTATAATAAAAGAAGAAGTTTTTTAGGTAGAAATGATGAAATAATCTCATTATTTAGGGATTGAAAAAAAACTTAGTATGTATAAGCTAGTTTGTGTCTAGGCAAAACATTATAATCCTTGCAACAAGCATGCTTGCACACCTTTGGTACATTGTAGCTATTGAATTCCCACAAATAAAATGAGTCATTGATCTTTGTTGGCTTTCCTTAGAGGGTTTAATTCTTAAACAAAGAGATTGTCTCTTCAATTTCTCATGACAAGACTTCACTTTTTATTGGAAGGACAAATTTACACAAAATGATGATGAAATTAACATTTTTGTCCTCACAAAATGTTATATTCATTGCAACATACTTGTCTGTAAATGTTTGGCACTTTGTACCCATTGAATTACATCATAAAAGGGTGTGATTGGTCTAGATTACCTTTTACAAATATGTATCAAGAGTTTCATTTCCTAAATGAAACCATTTCTTCATTTCTAGATAACAAGGCTGCCCTTTCCTTTGTTGCAAGAACTCATTCACAAAAGTTGATCTTGTAATTAGCTTTTTTGTCAACAACAAACCTTATATTCATTGCAAAAAGCTCATTTGTACATCTTTGGTACAATACATGCATTCCATCAAAAACTAGTGTAATTGGTCTAGATTACCATTTCTTAAACATATTTTGTGTAAAAGAGTGTTTGAATGAAAGAAGGAGCTTTGTAAGTTAGAAATAAAGAGACAATCTCATTATTCAAGAATTGAAAACACTCAATACATATAAGCATTTTTGTGTCTACTCAAAACATTTTATTAAATGAAACAATCAGGTGTGCACGCCTTTGGTACTCTATACCTATTGAGTTCCATCATGTGAAAGGAGTCATTGATCATTTTTATCTATCCTTATATGTATTAAATGGTTTAATTCCTAAACAATGAGACTATCTCTTTAACTTTTCAAGACAAGTCTTTACTTTTGATTGGAAGGACAAATTTATACAAAATAATGGAGAAATTAACATTTGCATCTACACGAAACATATAATCATTGAAAAAGCTTGTTTGTACATCTTTGGTCATTAAATCCAATGAATTTCATTGAAAAGTGTTGTGATTTATCTAGATTACCTTTTGAAATTTTTATTGAGTTTCATTTTCTGAATGAGACCATCTTTTCATTTCTTGCAAAGAAGGCCCCTCCCATCATTCTAAGGACTCATTCATGCAAAATGATCTCATAATTAATTTTTGGTTAAACAACAAATGTTATATTCATTGAAACAAGCTCATTTGTACATTTTTGGTATTTGAAATCCATTGAATTCCATCAAAAAATGGTGTGATTCTTCTAGATTACCATTTCTTATACATATTTTGTGTAAATCAGTGTTTACAACGAAAGAAGGAGCTGTGTAAGTTAAAAATGAAGAGATGATTTCATTATTTAGGAAGTGAAACACCTAATATGTATAAGCACATTTGTGTTTACTCAAAATATTATATTAATTCAAACAAGTGCATGTGCACACCTTTGGTACTCTATACCACTAAATGCTCCTTTCAACTTTTTAGCTCTTGAACATGTAATTGGCCCTTTTTGAATGCTCAATGGATCTTTAGAAGCCCTCCATGGATCAGCTTCTCCGTTGATCTCATTAGTAAAGAAAGAAGGAGCCTTGTTTGTTTGAAATGCAGAGATGGTCTCATTATTCAGCAATTGAAACACTAAATAAATATATGAAAAGGTTATCTAGACTAATTACACTTTTTTTTTTATGGAATTCAATGGATTTAGAGTACCAAAGATGTACAAACAAGTTTGATGCAATGAATATAATATTTGTTATTAATTACAAGATCATTTTGTGTGAATAAGGTTTTGCAATAAAAAAAAGGAGCCTTGTTGTTAAAAAAAAAAAAAAAGAAGAGACAGTCTCTTTGTTCGAAAATTAAACTATTCAATATCTCTGAAGAAAGTTAATCAAGATCAATGATTCTTTTACTTGATGTAATTTAATGGATTTAGAGTTCCAAAAGTATCCAAACATGCTTGTTCCATTGAATATAATGTTTTGTGTGGACACAAAAGTTAATTTCACCATCATTTTATATAAATGAGATCTTGAAATGAGGAGTGGAGTCTTTTTGATTAGAAATGAAGAGATGATCTCATTATTCATCAATTGAAACACTCAATACATATAAGAAAAGAAAAAAAGAAAATCTAGACAAATCACACCTTTTTTTGATGGTACTCAATCAATTTAGAGTAACAAAGAGGTACAAACAAGCTTGTGGCTATGAATATAATGTTTAATGAGACAAAAGTTAATTACAAGATCATTTTTTATATGAATGAGTCCATGCAACAAAAAGAGAAGTCTTGTTTAAAAAAAAAATGGAGAAGCAGTCCCATTGTTAAGGGAAGCTAATATAGATCAATGGCTCATTTACTTTATGGAATTGAATAGGTTTAGTGTCCTAAAGGTGGTGTGAAAACAAACTTGTTCAAATGAACATAATGTTTTGTGTAGGTACAAAAGTTAATTTCACCCATCATTTTGTGCAAATGAGTCCTTGCAACAAAGGAAGAAGCCTTGTTGAATAGATTCTTTGTGATCAACAAGACAAAACATTAGATTCTTTGTGATATGCACATGAATACACCTTTGTCAATCTATCCATTCAAGTCTATCAAACAAAGGACTCCTTGTTCTTGATTAGCTATTCTTCTAAGGATTGAATGGTTCAACCTTGAAGGGTATGACATTCATTGAAAAGACTAATTTAGAAAAAATGAACATGAGTCACTGATCTTGATAAGTTATTCTTCTAGGAATTGAATGGTTAAATTCATAAAGGATAATTCAATTCCTAAAGGATAAGAACCTACTTCATTTCATGCTAATATGGCTTCTCTTTTCATTGCAAAGACTTTTTGAGACAAAATGATCAGGAAATTAAATTTTGTATCTACACCAAACATTTGATTCCTTGCTCAGGTGAAAAGTACAATTTTGGTAGTCTAAATAAATCAATTGAAATCCACCAAACATAGAGGTCCTTAATCTTGATTAGATTTTTATACATGGTTGGAATGGTTCATTGCATGAAAATTAGATTATCACTTCCTTTCTTGCTAAGAAGGCAACTTCTTTCATTCTAAGGAGTTATTCACAAAAAATCATTATGAAATGAAATTTGTATCTACACCAAACATTAGATTCCTTGCACCAAGCACATCATTACAACTTTGGTAGTTTGAATCAAGTAAAGTCCATCAAACATAGGTGTAATTGATCATGGTTAGGTTTTCTCACATGGTTGGAATTGTTCATCACATAAAATGTGAGAATATCACTTCATGTATTCCTAAAATTGCTTCTCATTCCATTGTAAAAAGCCATTCATGCATAATGATCATGAAATTAACATTTGCATCCACACTAACATTATATTCATTGTGTAGTTTTATATATATATATATATATATATATATATATCTTGATTTGCTATTTTTACACATATTGAGTGGCTCATTTCCTACTAACAAGGCTCCTCCATTCCTAGCAAGGACTCATTCACACAAAATGATCTGGAAATTAAATTTTTTTGTCAACACCAAACATTAAATTCATTGCATTGCAGTAAACATGTCTGTAAGCCTTTGGCATCCTAAATCCATTGAATTCCATAAAAAAAAAAAAAAGTCATTGATCTTGATAAGCTTTTCTTGTAGGTATTGAGTGGTTTTATTACTTAATGAGATCAATTCATCATTTCATTCTAACACAACTTCTCATTTAGTTGCAAGGACTCATTCACATAAATAATCTTGAAATTAATTGATGTATTTACACCAAACATTATATGTACTTTAAATCAATTGAACGACATCAAACAAAGGAGTGATCGATAATGGTTAACTTTACTTGTAAGTACAGATTGGTTGAATTCCTCAATAATGAGAACATTTTTTAATTTCTTGCCCACAAGATCCTTTCTTTTGTTGTAAGGATTTATTCATACAAAATGATCTTGAAATTGACTTCCATGTCAACATTAACTATTATATTAATTGTAACATGCACATTTGTACACCTTTAGTACTTCAAATTCATCAAATTTCATCAAACAAAGTGGTCAATAATCTTAATTAGATTTGCTTATAAGTATTGAAATTTTTTATTATTGAATTTCAAGACAATCTACTCATTTCTTGTTAACAAGATTCCTCCTTTTGTTGCAGGGACTCCTTCACACAAAATGATCTTAAAATAAACTTTTGTGTCTACACAAAACATTATATTCATTGCTCTAAGCATGTTTGCATGCCATTAATAATTTCAATCTATTGAATTCCATCAAACAAGGGAGTCATTAATCTTGATTAGATTTTGATTATAGGTATTGAAAGGTTCAATTCTTGAATAAGGAGAGACCCTTTCATTTCGCACTAACAAGGTTGCTGGTTTGCAATGATTGAATCCTTTGGAATTGTTGCACCAAAGAAGAATTCAATATGATGTTCTATTCCTTTCAAAAATGTGGGAAACCATTTCATACTTTCAGTAAAAACATCACCAAATTCTTGCAAAAGAGAAACAACAACACTAGGCAAAGAGGGGTTAAGCTCATTCGTACTAAAATAAGTTCTTTAGTTCTTGAAAGAATTAAAGGAAAAAAATCTCACTTTTATTTCCAGTAATATTTTCTCATTTTTAACAATGAAATCAAGCCTATTTATAAGCTAATTCAACAACCTTAAAAACCCTAGACAATGATAAACACCTAAAATATAAGAACACTCCTATTTTATAACAAATTCTTATTTAGGATTGGATTTTATTGTAACCTTAGCCCATTAAGTTTTGCAATCAAAGTAATAAGGCCTTAGCCAACATTAAGATATGCTTCGTTGCCTTTCAAGCTTAAATTATCTTCTTTAGTCTAAATTTTTTCAATCATATTCAAGAGCTTAAAGGATGAAAGAGGCACTTAGCAGACTAATTGAAGAGTTTCTACAATAACTCCTAAAAAAAAGGAGTAGATTTGTTGTCAACCTAGTTAGGGTGTTTGTCCTTATCTCTAGGGTTTCTCTATGATTGTTAATTCTTCATATAAATAGGTTTGATTTCATTGTTAAAGGAGGCAAAGCATTTGGTTAAATAAAAGTGAGAATTATCTCCTTCAATTCTTTTAAGAACCAAAGAACTTATTAAGAACTAACACTTTTTGTGGCATTCTAACCCAACTTACCAATCCCAAATTTGTTCTTTTGTGGAGTGTGGCATCAATGCCCTTCTTTCATATCTTTGGTTCATGTCTCTTTGAACACTGGATCTAAGTTTTGCATGATTAAAATTTAGCTTTTTTTTTTGTTCTTGTTTGCTTCCTTGTGCATGTTGGGTCCCTAAGCCATGTTGTTTGGGTTCACATCATCTGAGGATCCATTGAGCATTCAAAGAAACAATTATTCCATGATCAAGGACAATAGCGTTTATTCCTTGATCAGGAACTTGGAAAGGCTTAATCAAATTGGGAAAGAGATTTCCAAGGATTACTTTGGCTTTTTTGAAAAGTACAATGGAGGTTTGGATGCAAATACAATGTTGGCAAACTTGGACACTGGACAGTTGTAGTTGACTTACAGCTTGTGATTGTTGGCAGACTTTAGGCTTTCCAACATTTTTTCAAAATAAGTGGTAGGTACAAGGCCTTCTTGTATACAGTTAAGACTAACACCAGTGTCCACCAAAGCTATGGTTTCCAAAGAAAATTGATTAGCAATTTTCAAATGGATTTTAACAAGGCATTTTTGAGTGGTAATTTTTGTTAAAAGAAATAGGAATTCATTATTTTGGAGGCTTTCAAGTTGTTGGGCTTTAGAAGATTCTAGCTGATCCAAAACTTCTCTATTTTGAGCATTTACTAGGTCTAGTAAGGACACTAGCATTTGATGGTCTTGTGTTTGTTGGGCCTTGAGATCTTGGATCTCTTGCTTTATTTTGTTTATTTCATGTTTAAGGTCTATCAGAGTGACAGGCTTGTCTAAGGTTGGTCAAACCTTTTTAGAACATCCTTAGCATTATAAGAAGCTTGGATGGACTGATGTAATGAGTTTGGATTTGAAGTTGATGGGCTTTCAAGGAGCTTTCATAAAAATTGGGCTTTAGCTTAATCATTTCCTAACATATCAAGTATCTCAAGGATTTGCTCTTGATCACACATTAGGACACTTACCTTTCTCTTTTGATCCTATTTTATTAGAAGAGGCTTCAAGTTTATCAACTGGGAGACCAGCTTCATCCTTGGAAGATAGTTTAAGAGTACTAGCTTTTAATGTTTCAACTAACAATGCTTGTAGTTGGGCTTAAACCGTATTGAGTAGTTCAAGGGCTTGGAGTTTTTTGTAAAATTTATAGTATCTGGACATGTGACTAGGCTTACCATAGTTATATATATATATATATATATATATATATATATATATGGATGTCTGGGTTTTGTTTGTTTAGGCTTATTAGGTTTGGACCTAAAAGTTGTTTTGGGCTTAGAAGATTGTTAATGTTTGTTGGACTTAGATTTTGAGTAAAAAGGATTTTTCAAATCTGGTGGCTTATGCTTTCTTTTGGTCTTTTCTTTCTTATAAAGGCTATCATCAAATTGGGCACAAAAGGATCCTAACTCCTTTTCAGCCTACTTTTGTTCCTGCTTGATCTATTTTTGGAGCTTTAGATCTGCACAAATTTGTGGTCCTTCCTTCTGGACAAAGCTTCTTACTTCACTGTAAGTCAACTGATGATAAGGAATTTGACCATGATACTGATGCTGCAGTTTAGATCTTACCTTATCATCGAGTAGCCTTGGTAATCCTACCAAAAACTTTTCTTTTCAGAAAACTTGATTTGCATTGTCTAGCTGCATGACATGCATTAGAAACATATCTTTGTACCAACAAAAATTGTGCAGATATTTGCATTTAAGATTAGATAAGAGTTTAGCGTTCTTATCCTTTAGGTGAGATGGATCACTAATAAAATGCTTTGTTATGGCAGCATTGGGGATTGTTTGTTGGTTATTATGAAGGAGAGGTTTACCATAAACATCTCTCTTGATAGCTTGGAAAATACTGTTGTAGTCAGTTGGAGTAAGTATATGATCCCACCAGCCTTAGAGCATTTTGGAGAATACTGCAACACGGATACCAGCAATGGCTTGGTCAGAGGATGGTGAAATTAACTTTTATATCTACAAAAAACATTCAATTCATTCGAACAAGCACATATGTATACCTTTGGTATTCTAAATCCATTGAACTCCATTAAATAAAAGAGTCATTGATCTTGATTAGCTTTCCTTATAGGTATTTGATGGTCTCATTTCCAAACAATGAGACCATTTTTTCTATTTTTTGATAACAAGACTTCTCTTTTGTTGCAAAGGCTCATTTACCCAAATTGATCTTGTAATTAACTTTTGTGCCAATAATAATCATTATATTCTTTGCAACAAGCTGCTTTGTACATCTTTGGTGTTCCAAATCCATTTAATTGCTCAAAGAAAGGTGTGATTGCTCTAGATTACCATTTTTTATATATATTGAGTGCTTCAATTCTTGAATAATGAGGCCTGCTTTTCATCTCTAGCTAATAAGTTCCCTTTATTGCAAGGACTCATTTACACAAAATAATGGTGAAATTAACTTTTGTGACTATACAAAACATTATATTCACGTGTTTAGGCACATTTGCACACTTTGGTACTTTGAACCCATTGAATTTCATCAAGTAAATTATTAATTGATCTGTAGCTTTCCTTATAGGTATTCAATGGTTTAATGCTTGAACAATGAGATCATCTCTTCATTTTTTGATAACAAGACTTCTCTTTGTGTTGCAAGGACTCATTCACACAAAATGATCTCATAATTATCTTTTGTGTCAATAGCAAACATTATATTCATAGCTACAAGCTCATTTGTACATCTTTGATACACCAAATCCATTAAATTCCATCAAGTTGTCATTGATCTTTGTTATCTTTCCTTACAAGTAGGATGGTTTAATTCCTAAATAATGACACTCTCTTTATTTTTTTGATAAAAGACTTCTTTTTTCATTGTGGTGACTCATTTACACAAAATAAGGGTAAAATTAACTTTTGTGTCTCCACAAAACATTATATCCATTGGAAAAAGCATGTTTGCACACCTTTGGTTCTTGTAACCCATTGAGTTCCATCAAGCAAATGAGTCTTTGATCTTGATTAGCTTTCCCTTAAAGATATTGAATTGCTTAATTCTCAAACAATGAGACCACATTCTCATTTTTTGTATCTTTGTTTGATTAAAAGGAGTTTTTAGTTTATATTGTAAATGCTTATAAGTAATTTCATTAGTTAGAGAACTAATGAATCATTCATTCCACTTATTCTTTATCTAAATCAAATCAATTTCTCTATATTGAAGAAGGGCCAGTAAAATGTTCAAGAGCTAAAATGATGAAAAGAAGCACTTAGCAAGTTGATTGATGATTCCAAAAAATGCTAATTCAAGCTTAAAGGGTGGAAAAACATATCTTAATGTGGTACAAGGCCTTATTAATTTGATTGGAGTACTTAATGAGTCAGGGTTACAATAAACTCCACTCCTAAATAGGAGTTTATTATAAAATAGGGCAACTCCAAAAACAAATAGGGGTAGATTGTTGTTAGCTTATTTACAAAGTTTGTCATTATCTCTAGGGTATGGGTTATTAATTTAGCCCATAAATATGTCTATTTGCATTATTAAGAAAAAAAAAAACAAAAAAATATTAGTGAAAATAAAAGTGAGAATTTTCACATTCAGTTATTTCAAGAACTAAAGAACTTATTAAAAATTAACTCTTCTTATAGCATTCAACCTAACTAATCACTCATAAATCCCTTCTTTTACTACAGTGTGGTGTCCATATCCATCTTGATACCTTAGTTTTGTGTTCCTACAAGATGATTACACAATCAAGATGGAGGAACAGGACTACCATCTTTACAATTCCTTTGAAATGGTAAAGTGTCTTTCCTCTGCCTTTATAAAGCATCACCAAAAGCATTGTAAGTCTTTCATGGATCTCATCACAAAAGTTAATTTGACCATCATTTTGTGTAAATGAGTCCTCGCAACAAAGGAAGGAGCCTTGTTAGCTAGAAATGAGGAGACAATCTCATTATTCTACAATTAAAACACTTAATATGTATGAGAAAACATAATATAAACCAATCACTGCTCTTTTGATGGAATTTAATGGATTTAGAGTACCAAAAATATACAAACGAGCTTGTTGCAATGAACATATATTTAATGTTGACATAAATGTTAATTATGAGATCATTTTGTGTGAATAAGGCCTTACAATGAAGGAAGGAGCCTTGTTAGCTAGAAATGAGGAGATATTCTCACTATTCAAGAATTAAACACTACCAAAGACATAAAAATGAGCTTTTTTCAATTAATACAATGTTTGCTATTGACATAAAAGTTAATTTGAAGATCATTATATGTGAATGAGTCATTGCAACAAAAATAGAAGCCTGGTTATCTAAAAATGAAGAGGTTGTCTCATTATCATAGATTGAAATTGTTTAATACCTGTAAGAAAAGCTAATCAAGATCAATGACTCATTTGATGAAATTCAATGGATTCTATTTGAAAAAAAAAAAAAAAGGTGTCATTAGTCTAGATTACCTTTTCTTATACATGTTGAGTGTTTCAATTGTTGAATAATGAAATTGTCTCTTTATTTCTAACTAACAAGGCTCCTCCTTTGTTGCAAGGGCTCATTTACACTAGCATGTTTGTAAACTTGTGGTACTCTAAACCTATTGAATTCCATTAGGTAAATGAGTCATTGATCTCAATTCACTTTTCTTTCATGTATTGAATAGTTTAATTTTTGAACAATAAGACTGCCTCTTCATTTTTTTGATAACAAGGCTTATCTTTTCATTGCAAGGACTTATTCCCACAAAATGATGTTGTAATTAACTTTTTTATTTACATCAAATATTATATTAATTGCAACAAGCTCATTTGTCCAATTTTGGCACTCTATATTCTTTGAATTCCATAAAAAGAAAATGACTAGTCTAGATTATCTTTTCTTAATGTATTGAGTGTGTCAGTTCTTGAATAATGACACTATAATGTGAATCCCAAAAGTTGTGGTTTAGGGATCCAACATGCATACAGAATTGAACAAGAACCCAAGAAAGCTAAATCAGGTTTCAATTTTGAGGTTGCAAGATTCTATTTAAACAATAACATGTATCCTTATACCATCATGAAGGATTACTATTGTTATCAGCAGATTCATTTTGAGACAAGACCAGTGATCATTGAACCAATTGAATGAGGCATTGGTTATGGTTATGGATCTTCCAAAAATTGGGCATATGCAAAATTTAAAATCAAAAAGATCATCTTTCTAGATAGATGAATGGCAAAGTGATTTGCTAGCCTATAAAGAATTAAAAAAACTGGTGGAAGGTTAAAACCTTTAATTATTTTAGCTATATTGAAGCTTAGGAGAGACCTTTATTCTACAAAAAGTTTAAAATATGGTTCCTTAAATGGGGATTACATCCCGTTACACTCCCTTTAAGAGTAAAAACCATTTATAAATAATTTGGGAAAAGAATCCTAACTTGGGTAAAAACTGTTTATGAATAATTTTGCTGTCTAGTATCATGTTCCATGGATCATCAAATAACACTATAATATCATTTCCAAACAGGTTGATATCCTGGGAGAAAGTACTTAGCATGTACCATTGCTTGTTCAAAGGAATAACATTTGATGGTGGGAAAATTTTGACTATTTCAGGTAAGGGGTTTACACTACTAAAGGAATTATTAATTTAGGAATCAATATTGTAAGACCCACACTCCTCTAGCTGAAATGCTTAAAGCATTGGTTGAGAGTGTGCCAAGAGAACAACTAATTAAGATGATGGCTAGTATTTTATATTCCAATAAAGACCAACCAAAAAGTAGTCAAGCAAAAGATTCCAATCAGCTCACTCAACAAGATGATATTATGCAAGATTCAAAAGATTAGTATGAGTTGTAAAGGGGACAAAATGGAGAAAATGCTTTCATAAAGCCATTGTATAAAGCCACTTTATAAAAGCTATTTTTGTAAAGATACCTTATACTTTTTAAAAAAAACTTTTATCATGTATTTGTCTATTAGCATAGACTTTAGAAACAAAATAGGAGTATCCCATGGAGAAGGCATAACTTTCTTTCCTTATTTGTTAACTTACACCAAAATAATCTGTAAGCTTGTATTGTCATTCAATGCAAGCTATATTCATGTAAGTCCTTTTTCTCTTAAACTTTCTTTTACTAAATCTAGTTTTGTGTCTTATGTATTGTGTGTTTGAAAAATTGTGTATTCTGTGTTTGAATTGTTTAGCATTGTTTATTGGCTTTTCTTATAGGTATTGAATAGTTTAATTCTCAAATAAGAGACTCTTTATTTTTTGATAACATGACTTCTCATTGGTTAAAAGGGTTCATTCACACAAGATGATCTTGTAATTAACTTTAATGTCAATAGTAAACATTGTATTCTTTGTAGCAAGCTCATTTTTACAACTTTGGTATTTTGAATCCATTAAATTCCATCAAAAACAAGTCTAATTGGTTTAGATTACCTTTTCTAACATGTATTGAGTGTTTCAATGTCTAGATAATTACATTGTCTCTTCATTTCTAGCCAACAAGGCTCCTTCCTTTGTTACAAGGACTCATTTACACAAAATTATGGTCAAATTAACTTTTGTGTCCACACAAAGCATTATATTCATTAGAGAAAGCTTGTTTGCACACCTTTGGTACTTTGAACTTATTAAATTTCATTAAGTAAATGAATCATTGATCTTAATTAGCATTTTTTACAAGTATTGAATGATTTAATTCTCAAACAATAAGATTGTCTCTTCATTTTTTGATAACAAAGCCTCTCTTTTCATTGAAAAGGACTTATTCATAAAAAAATGATCTCGTAATTAACCTTTGTGTTAGTTGTAAACATTATATTCTTTGCAACAAGTTGGTTTGTATGTCATTGATACTCTCAATCCATTGAAGTCCTTCAAACAATGTTTTGATTGATCTCAATTAGGTTTTCATATACCTTTTGAAATTTTCAAATCCTAAATAATGAGACCTTTTCTTTAATTCTAGCTAACAATGCTCCTTTCTTTGTTACAAGGACTCATTTACCCAAAATGATGGTTAAATTAACTGTTGCTTCTACACTAAACATTCTATTCATTTGAACAAGCATGCATGTATGTCTTTGGTACTCTAAATACATTAAATTCCATCAAGCAATAAGTCATTGATGTTGATTAGCTTTCATTGTAGGTATCTAATGGTTTAATTCATGAACAACGATACCATCTCTTCATTTTTTCATAACAAGACTTCTCTTTTGTTTCAAGAGCTTATTCACATAAAATAATATATAATTAACTTTTGTGTGAACAATAAACAATAAATTTTTTCCAACAATCTCGTTTGTACAACTTGGGTACTCTAAATCCATTAAATTTTGTCAAAAAAAAGTCGAGGTGGTCAATATTACCTTTTCTTATGTGTATTAAGCATTTCAATTCCAAAGTAATGAGATAATATCTTCATTTCTAGCTAACAAGGCACCTTCCATCATTGTAAGGACTCATTTACCCAAAATGATGGTGAAATTAACAATTTTTGTTTACACAAAACATTTTAATTCATTGGAATAGACACTTTTGCACACCTTTGGTACTTTGAATCTATCGAATTCCATCAAGTAAATGAGTCATTGATCTTAATAGCTTTCTTCACAAATATTAAAAGGTTTAATTCTCAAACAATGGGACTCCTTCTCCATTTTTTTGATAGAAAAGCTTCTTTTTTTTGTTGCAAGTACTTATTCACACAAAATGATCTCATAATTAACTATTGTGTCAACAAGAAACATTATATTCTTTTCAACAAGCTTGTTTGCATATCTTTGGTACTCTCATTAAACCTTCAAACAAAGCTTTTCCTTCAAACAAAAAGCTTTGATTTTTTTTCAATTAGCTTTTCTTATACCTATATTGAAAGTTGATAAATCTATTTTAATTCCTAAAAATAATAAGACCATCCCTTTTTTTTTTGATAAAGAATTTTTCTTTCATTACAAGGACTCATTTACATAAAATTTATAAATACTCATTTACATAAAATTATCTCATAATTAACTTTTTGTCAATAGTAAACACTATATTCTTCGTAAGAAGCTCATTTATACAACTTTGGAGCTCTAACCCATTCAATTCCTTGAAATAGAGGTTAGTTTGATCTTGATTAGCTTTCTTATAGCTATTTAATGTTTCAATTCTTGAATAATGGAACCTTCTCTTCATTTCTAGCTAACAAGGCTCCCTCCTTCATTGCAAGGACTCATTTACATAAAATGATGGTGAAATTAACTTTTGTGCCAACATAAAATGTTATATTGATTGGAACAAGCATGTTTGCACACACTTAGTACTCTGAACCTATTGAATTCAATCAAGTAAATGAGTCATGCATCTCGATTTTCTTTCCTTACAAGTATCAAATGGTTTAATTATCAAACAATGAGATCACCTCTTCATTTTGTGATAATAAGGCATCTCTTTTCGTTGCATCAACTCATTCACACAAAAGGATCTCAACATTAACATTTGTGCCAATAGTAAACATTACATTCATTTCAACAAGATCATTTGTACATCTGTGGAACTCTAAATCCATTGAATTCCATCAAACAAAGCTTTGATTGATCTCTCAATTAGCTCTTCTTATACTTATTGAATGTTGCAAATCCTAAATAAAGAGGTTGTCCCTTCATTTCTAACTAACATGCCGTCTTCCTTCATTACATGGACTTATTTAACCAAAATTATGACAAAATTAACTTCTGTGTCTACACAAAACATTCTATTCAATGGAACAAGCACATTTGTATGTCATTGTTACATAAATCCACTGAATTCCATCAAGCAAATGTATCATTGATCTTGATTAGCTTTCCTTATGGGTGTTTAATGGTTTAATTCTCTAGCAATGAGACTACCTCTTCATTTTTTGATAACAAGGCATCTCTTTCTTGCAAGGACTCATTCTAGCAAAATGATCTCATAATTAACTTTTGTGTCATCAGCACCCATCATATTCATTCCAACAAGCTTGTTTTCATATCTTTCGTGATTAAATCCACTGAATTTTGTCAAAAAATGGTGTGAGGTTTTGATTAGCTTTTGTTATACATTTTGAGTGTCTCAATTCCTAAAAAGTGACATATTCTCTTCATTTCTAGCTAACAAGGCTCCTTCTTCTGTTTCAAGGACCCACTTACACAAAATGATGGAGAAATTAAATTTGTGTCTACATAAGAGCATTGTATTCATTGCATGAAGCACGTTTGTATACCTTTTGTGCTTTGAGTTTCATTAAATAAAGGAGTCATAAATCTTAGTTAGCTTTCATTATTGATATTGAATAGTTTAATTCCCAAACAGTGTGATTGTCTCTTCATTTTTTGATAACAAACACATCTATATTCATTATATTTATTGCATCAAGCATGTCTATAAAACGTTGGTACTCTAAACTAATTGAATTTATCGAAAAAAATGGTTAGATTGAACTTGATTAGCTTTTCTTATGGCTATTTAATGTTTCAATTCCTAAATAATGAGAACTTCTCTTCATTTCTAGCTAATAAGGCTCCTTTGTTGCAAGGACTCATTTACACATAATGATGGCGAAATTAACTTTTGTGCTGACACAAAACAAACAACATTGTATTCATTTCACTTCAAACCCTTTGAATTGTGTCAAGTAAATGAGTAATTGATCTTGATTAGCTTTCCTTATCAGTATTGAATGGCTTAATTGCCAAATAATGAGACTGTCTCTTTAATTTTTGATAACAAGACTTCTCTTTCCTTGCCAGGGCTCCTTCACACAAATTGATCTACTAATTTTGTGTCAATTGTAAACCTTATATTCTTTGCAACAAGCTCATTTGTATATCTTTGGTACTTTAAATCTATTGAATTCCTTCAAACAAAGCTCTAATTGATCTTGATTAGCTTTTTTTTTTTCTTATACCTATTGAGTGTTTTAGTATCTAAATAATGAGATCATCTCTTCATTTCTAACTAACAGGGCTTTTTCATTCATTGCAACAACTCATTTACACAAAATGATAGTGAAATTAACTTTTGTCTCCACACATAACATTGTATTCATTGGAACAAGCATGTTTACACACCTTTGGTACTCTGAACCCATTGAATTCTATTAATTAAATGAGTAATTGATCTTTCATCAGCTTTTTTTATAGGTATTGAATGGTTTAACTTTTGAACAATGAGATCCTCTCTTCATTTTTTGATAACATGACTTCTTTTTTCATTGTAAGGGAACATTCACACACAAAATGATATCATAATTATATTTTGTGTCAATAGAAAGCATGATATTCATTGCATCAAACTCGTTTCTACATCTTTGGTGCTTTAAATCCTTTGAATTTCATTAAGAAAAAAAGGTGTGATTGGTCTAGATTTTTTTTTTCATAAACATAATGAGTGTTTCAAATCTTGAATAATGAGACTATCTCTTCATCTCTATCTAACAAGGCTCCTTCCTTCAATGCAAGGACTTGTTTACACAAAATGATGATGAAATTAACTTTTATGTCTACATAAAACATTGTATTCATTGGGAAAAGCATGTTTGCACATCTTTAATACTCTGAACCCATTGAATTCCATCCAGTAAATGATTAATTGAAATTTATTAGCTTTCCCCATAGGTCTTTAATGGTTTAATTATTGAACAATGAGACTATCATTTCATTTTTTAATAACAAAGCTTCACTTCTCATTGTACGGTCTCATACACACACAAAATGATCTCATAGGTAACTTTTGTGTTAGCAATAAACATTATATTCGTTGCAACAAGCTCATTTGTACATCTTTTGTGCTCTAAATCCATTAAATTCCATCAAAAAAGGTGTGATTAGTCTAGATTACCTATTCATATATGTATTATGTGTTTTAATTCCTGAATAACAAGACCATCTCTTTATTTCTAACTAACAAGACTCCTAAATGTTATGAGTATCACAAGTCCAGGTCTGAATATGACAATGTAGAGTTTGGAAAACATGAGAAACAAATTGGTCCATTGCCTAAACTTGATTCAATTACTCATAATAAGCAGTCATGAAAATGATTGTGTTGTTTATCACTTACATAGATAATTGTTGAGTTGTTTAAAAACCCAATCAAGAAGCAAGTTTTAATGTTATCCCAAGATGGATGAATTTGTATTTCTGTTAATGTGAACTAGGCAAGGGTTTACTGTATGCACCAAACATTATATGTATCATGACAATAATGACCTCATAACTGTGACACTTTGAATACATTGAATTCCTTCAAACAAAGGAGTCATTCATCATAATAATCCTTTCTTGTAGGTATTGAATGGTTCAATTCAAGAAGCAATTACTTCATCTCTTGTTAACATGCTTTCCCTCTTAGTTGCAAGGACTCATTCATAGATCATAAAATTAACATTGGTGTATGCACCAAACTTTATATCACTTACAACAATAACAACCTTATGACTTTGGCACTCTAAGTGAATGGATATAATGTTATCCCAAGATGGATCCTACAAGTATTGAATGGATCAATTTTAGAAGAATGTAATCACCACTTCATTTCTTGTTAATAAGTTTTCTCATTTATTTGTAAGGTCTCAGTCTCATTCACACAAATTGATCATGAAATTATCATTAGTGTATGCACTAAACATTATATTAATCACTACAATAGCTACCTTATGGCATTCACATTATTAATCCATCAATTTCCTTCAAATAAAAAAGTAATTGAACAGGATTATCCTTTCTTATAGGTATTGAGTGGTTCAATTCTAGAAAAATAAAACTATCACTTCATTTCTTCCTAACAAACTTTCTATGGCTCAATTCCTTATGCAGTCTAGATTTGCTGATAACCAAATTTCATATCAAAATTTGAAAAAATTTTGGCTTCACAAAGCTGGTTTAGTAAATCCTTTTTGTCAGGCACTGGGTACCTAATCTAGCATAAAACCTTATTTAAAGGTTTGTAATTAATTACCAATCTTGGAACTTCTTATTCCAATTTAGCTGCATTTTCTACATAAAATGCAAGACAACTCTAGGGGCTATTACTTTTTCTAATAAGTCCTTTCTTTAAGAATTCAGCAATTTTTGTTTTACAAATTTGTAAATCTCTAGGCCTCCAAACAATGGGCATGGCTTTGGTAAAAATTTGACTTCATTAAAAGTCAAATCATAAGGCAATTCCACAATATGTTTATCCTACTCCATAAAGTAGTCGAGATTTTTGTACATATCAAAGAATTCATTGCCAATTGAACTTTTTGTATTTTTGTTGTAATAACAAGAAAGTTATGGTAATAACAAGAAAGGGTTATCATCATAAGCTAACTCTTTATATAAATTTTTGAAAGACAATTCAAACTTCCAAAAGCATTGTAACTGTTGATTGTCCATACTTTCATTAGGAAAATTAGAGGCAACTCAATTGCTTGATTTATGGGCATAATAATTCCATTTTCAATGAAGTGATTAATGAAGCAAATCTTGATTTGAAATAACTTCATTGTTTTTTAGAAGAAGTAACTAGACCTAACCATTTCATGTTATTTAAGAAAAGATTTAAATGCTTAAAATGTTGCTCAATGGTGTTAGAAAAAAACAATACATCATTGATATAAACAAGAGTAAATGCTAAATAAGCATTAAATATTTTGTTCATAATTTTTAGAAATTTAGGAAGATTATTTTTTTTAAATAAGGCATATTTGTTGAAATTGAATTAAATTATTCAATACCTATAAGGAGAGCTTACAAAGATCAATGACAACTAGATGGAATTTAATGGATCTAGTGTACCAAAGATGTACAAATGGTGATCCACCTAGTTTGCAGGATTCCTTTTAAGCTTTTCATATAATAATTTATCATCATAAGCTAACTCTTTAAAAAAGTTTTGAAAGACAATTCAAACTTTCAAAAACATTGCAACTATTGATTGTCCCTAATTTCATCAGGAAATTTTGAGGCAACTCAATTGCTTAATTTATGGCCATAATAATTCCATTTTCAATGAAGTGACCAAGGAAGCAAATCTTGGTTTGAAATAACTTCATTTTTTTTAGAAGAAGCAACTAGACCTACCCATTTCATGATATTAAAAGCAAATATTTAAATGCTTAAAATGTTGTTCAATGGTATTAGAAAAAAACAATACATCATCAATACAAACAAGAGTGAAGGCTAAATAAGCATTAAATATTTTGTTCATAATTTTTTGAAATTTTGAAAGTATATTTTTTTAATCTAAAGGGCATATCATTCCTCTTATTATGCATAACCCTATCAATAAGATTAACATATTGAAGAGTTTCTAACTCATCTTCTTTCAATAAAGTGTCTGGTAGATCTAGAGCACTTTCTTCTTTGTCATTAGTAGTAGTCTCTAGGATAATTGTCCTATCTTTTAATTTTCTAAACTCAATTTTTTATTCTTTAATGTCAACTTTAAGCTCCATAATTGTTGGTTCCTCTCTAGTTTTTATGCTAGAAGTGCTTTCTTTTATTCTATGTATGAAAGTTTTTAAACTATAACTTTTTTTTTCTGCTTCACCAATTTGTTGGCTAAAACTAGCATATGATCTTTTGCTAGATGTAAATATTTTTCTAGTTTTTTTTTTGTTTTTCTTTGGGATTCGGAATTTTTTCAATAAGATCCAGAATGATATTATCTACTTTTGTTAAGACTAATAAGCCATTATATTTACACATAGCTTGATAGGGATCACATTTTCCCTTGTAGCTAGTGTCTAAATCATACTCAAAAGAATTATCCTCTTCAAGAACATCAATTTCTAAATTTGATTCATTAGAATCACTTTTTACTAAAAGTGAGCATTAAGGATTTTTCAAGACCTTCATTGAGATTTAACTCTTGAATTTTTTGCTTTGTTTGCACTTATTTGAATAATGCTCTATTTTGCCACATTTATAGCAAACAATTGTTTTCTTTGGTTTTCACTTTATAGGCACTTTCTTTGCTTTATTCCTTTCTTCTCATAAGAAGTCTTTCATTTCTCATGAGGTTGATAACCTTTCCTTTTTGGTTTATTGGGATATCTTATGTGTCGATAACCCAATTGCTTTGTCACAAGTACTCATTTTGACAAAATATTGGTGAAATTAAGTTTTGCATTAGAACAAGCATGTTTGCATACCTTTGATACTTTGTACCCATTGAATTCAATCAAGTAAAATGCATCATTGACCTTTATTAGAATTCATTAGAATGGTTTACTACCTTAGCAATGACACTATCACTTCAATTTTTATCACAAGACTTCTCCTTTCATTGGAAGGACAAATTCACATAGAATGATGGTGAAAGTACCATTAATGTCTACATAAAAACATTAAATTCATTATAACAAGCTTGTTTGTACATCTATTATACTCTAAATCCATTAAATTTCATCAAAAAAGGGTTTGATTGGCCTAGATTGCCTTTCAAATATGTATTGAGCTTTTTAATTCCTGAATGAGACCATCTCTTCATTTTTAGCAAACATGACTTGTTCCTTCACTGCAAGGACTCATTCACACAAAATGATCTTGTAATTGACTTTTGTGTCAACAAAAAAAACATTATATTCATTGCAATAAGCTTGTTTGTACATATTTAGTACACTAAATCCATTAAATTCCAACAAAAATTATTGTGACTTATGTAAATTACCATTTTTCTTACATTTTGTGTAAATGACTGCTTGTAATCAAAGAACGAGCTTTGTTAGTTAAAAATGAAGGGACAATCTCATTATCAAAGAATTAAAAATCTTGATACATAGAAGCATGTTTGTGTCTACACAAAATAATATAATCATCAAAACAAGCACAGTTGCACAACTTTGGTACTTTTACCCATTGAATTCTATCAAGTAAAATGAGTCATTGATCTTTATTAGCTTTCCTTATAGGTACTGAGTGGTTTATTTCTTAAATAATGAGATTGCCTCTTCAATTTTTCATAACAAGACTTCTCTTTTCATTGGAAGGACAAATTTACACAATATTATGACAAAATTAACATTTGTACATCTTTGGTACTCTAAATTCATTGAATTTCATCATAAAAGAAAAAGTGTATTTGGTATAGATTACCTTTTAAAATAAGTATTGAGTGTTTTAATTCTTGAATGAGACCATCTCTTCATTTCTCGCTAACACAGGTCCTTCCTTCATTGCAAGGACTCATTCACACAAAATGATCACAAAATTAACTTTCATGTCCACAATAATCATTATATTTATTGCAACAAGTTCATTGATACACCTTTGGTACACTAAATCCATTGAATTCCATGAAGTAAAATGAGTCATTGATTAATTACAAGTATTGAATGGTTTAATTCTTAAGCCAATTTTTCATAACAAGAATTTTTTAATCATTGGAAGGACAAATTTACACAATATGATGAAGAAATTAACAATTGTGTCAACACAAAATATTATAATCATAGCAAAAATCTTGTTTGTAAATCTTTGCTACTCTATATCCATCAAATTCCATCAAAAATTGTGTGATTGGCCTATATTACCATTTTTGATTCATATTTTGTGTAAATTAGTGCTTGCAATGAAAGACGCTTTGTTAGTTAGAAATGAAGAGATGTTCTCATTATTCAGGAATTAAAGCACTCAATACATATAAGCATGTTTGTGTCTTCTCAAAACATTACTTTGATTGGAACAAAGCACGTTTGCACACCTTTCTTTATAGGTATTGAATGGAACAATGAGAGTGTCTATTCAATTTTTCGTAACATGATTTCTCATTTTATTTGAAGGACAAATTTACACTAAATGATGATGAAATCAATATTTGTGTTTACATAAAACATTATATATTCATTGCTACAAGCTCATTTGTACATCTTTGGTTCTCTAAATGCATTGAATTTCATTAGAAAAAAAAAAAAAAGGGTGTGATTGATGTAGATTGCCCTTGAATTATGTATTTAGTGTTTCAATTCCTAGATAAGACAATCTCTTCATTTCTAGCTAACAAGGCTCCTTCCTTTATTGCAAGGGCTTTCAAACAAAATGATCTCATAATTAACTTGTGTGAACAACAAACATTACATTCGTTGCAACAAGGCTATTTGTACATCTTTGGTACACTAAATCCATTGAATTCCATCAAAAAATGATGTGATTGGTCTAAAGCACCATTTCTTATGCATATTTTGTGTAAATGAGTGCTTGCAATAAAAGAAGGAGCTTTGTTAGTTAGAAATGAAGAGTTAGTGTCAACATTTAGAAATTGAAACACTCAATACATATAATCATGTTTGTGTCTACACAAAACCTTATGACCATCACTGTTTGAACACCTTTGGTACTCTGTAGCCATTGAATTCCATCATGTAAAATGAGTCATCGATCTTTATTAGCTTTTTGCTAACAAGTATTGAATGGTTTAATTCCTAAGCAACGAGACTGCTCTTTAATTTTTCATAACAAGACTTCTCTTATCATTGGAAGGACAAATTTACAAACAATGATGATGAAATTAACAATTTTGTCTACAAAAAAAGGGTTAATTATGCTGATTTGTAAATCTTTCGTACTCTAAATCCATTGAATTTCATAAAAAAAAAAAAAGGTGTGATTCATCTACATTACCTTTCAAATATGCATTTAGGATTTTAATTCCTGAATGAGACAATCACTTCATTTCTAGCTAACGAGGCTCCTTCCTTTATTGCAAGGACTCATTCACACAAAATGATCTTGTTATTGACTTTTATGTCCATAACAAACATTATATTCATTGCAATAAGCTCATTTGTACCACTTTAGTACACTAAATCCATTGAATTCCATCAAAAAATGGTGTGATTGGTCTATATGATAAATTCTTACATATATTTTATGTAAATGAGTGGAAGAAAGAGCTTTGTTAGTTAATAATGAAGAGACAATATCATTATTTAGGAATTGAAATGCGCAATATGTCTAAGCATGTGTGTGCCTACACAAAACCGTATAATCATTGGAACAAGCACATTTGCAAACCCTTGGTACTTTGTACCTATTGAATTCCATCAAGTAAAATGAGTTATTGATCTTTATTAGCTTTCCTTTCAAGTATTAAATGGTTTAATTCTTGAACATTGAGATTGCCTCTTTAATTTTTCATAACAAGACTTGTCTTATCATTGGAAGGACAAATTTACACAAAATGATGATGAAATTAACATTTGTGTCAACACAAAACATTATATTCATTGAAACAAGCTCGTTCATACATTTTTAGTGAATTCAATCAAAAATTCATGTGATTGGTCTAGATCATCATTTCTTATACATGTTTTGTGTAAATGTGTGCTTCCATCAAATGAAGAAGCCATCTTAGTTTGAAATGAAGGAACAAGATCATTATTTAGGAATTGAAACAGTTGATATGTATAAGCACATTTGCGCAACATTGATACTTTGTACCCATTGAATTCCATCAAGTAAAATGAGTCATTGGTCTTTATTATCTTTCCTTATAGGTATTGAATTGATTAATTCCTAAACAATGAGACTGTCTCTTCAATTTTTCATGACGAGACTTCACTTTTAATTAGAAGAACAAATTTACATGAAAGATAGTCAAATTAACTTTTGCATCTACAAAAAACATTATATTCATTGCAATAAGCTCATTTCTTCTTCTTTGGTACTCTAAATCCATTGAATTTCATAAAAAAAAAAAAAAGGTGTGATTGGTCTAGATTGTCATTTCTTATAAGTATATATATATATATATATATATATATATATATATATATTGTAAATGAGTACTTGCAATGAATGGCAAAGCTTTGTTAGTACATTGGAACAAGCATGTTTGCACACCTTTTGCCCTCTATATTTATTGAATTCCATCAAGTGAAACAAGTCATTAATCTTTATTACTTTTCCTTATAGGCATTGAATTATTTAATTCCTAGACAACAAGACCATCACTTCAATTTTTCATGGCATGTCTTCACTTTTCATTGGAAGGACAAATTCACACAAAACAATAATGAAATTAACATTTGTGTCTACACAAACATTATATTCATTGCAACAAAGTTGCTGGTACTTCTTGGGTCCTCTAAATCCTTTGAATTTAACCAAAAAAAGGTTTCATTGGTCTAAATTACCTTTTCAAATACATATTCAGTGCTTTATTTCCTCAATAAGAAAATCTCTTCATTTCTAGCTAACAAAGCCCCTTTCATTGTTGCAAGGACTCATTCACACACAAAGATCTCTTAATTAACTTTGGTGTCAACAACATACATTATATTCAAGGGAATAGGCTCGTTTATACATCTTTGGTACACTAAATCCATTGAATTCTATTAAAAAATAGTGTGATTGGTCTAGATTACCATTTCTTATACATATTTTGTGTAAATGAGTGCTTGCAATGAAAGAAGGAGCTTTGTTAGTTTGAAATGGACAGATAGTCTCATTATTTGGGAATTGAAACACTTAATATATATAAGCACATTTGTGTCTACACAAAACATTATATTTAGTGGAACAAGCACAACTACACACCTTTGGTATTATGTCCTCATTGAATTCCAATCAAGTGAAATCATTCTTTGATCTTTATTAGTTTTCCTCATAGGGATTGAATTGTTTAATTTCTAAATAATGAGATTGACTCTAATTTTTCATGATAAGACTTCACATTTCATTAGAAGGACAAATTTACATGAAATGATAGTGAAATTAACATTTGTGTCCACATAAAACATTATATTCATTGCAACAAGCTCGATTGTACCCCTTTGGTACTCCAAATCCAATGAATTTCATCAAAAAAATGGTGTGAGTGGTCTCTAGATTACCTTTTCATATACATATTAAGAGTTTCATTTTCTAAATGAGACCATCTCTTAATTTCTGGCTAACAGTCCTTCCTTCATTACAAGGACTGATTCACACAAATAGATCTCCTAATTAACTTTTGTATTAATAACAAACATTATATTCATTAAGATAGGCTCATTTGTACATCCTTGGTACACTAAATCCACTGAATTCTCTTAAAAAAAAATGGTGTGATCAATCTAGATTACCATTTCTTATACATATTTTGTGTAAATGAGTGCTTGCAATGAAAGAAGGAGCTTTTTTAGCTAGGAATGAAGGTACAATCTCATTATTTAGGAATTGAAACATTCAATTCATATAAGCAACTTTGTGTCCACTCAAAACATTATATTCATTGGAGCAAGTACATTTGCACACCTTTGGTACTATGTACCCATCGAAATCCATCAAGTAAAATGAGTCATTGATCTTTATTAGTTTTTATTATAGGTATTGAAAGGCCTAATAGTTGAACAATAAGACGATCTCTTCAATTTTTCATGACAAGACGTCACTTTTCACTAGAATAACAAAGTTAGACAAAAGGATGGTGAAGTACCATTTTTGTCTGCACAAAACATTCATTACAACAAAGTTATTTGTACATCTTTGGTGCCCTAAATCCAATGAATTCCATAAAAAAAAAAAAAGAAAAAAGAAAAATGGTGTGGCTGGCCAAGATTACCATTTCTTTCAAATATTTTGTGTAAATAAGTGCTTGCAATGAAAGTAGGAGCTTTCTTAGTTTGCAATGAAGAGTCAGTCTCATTATTCGAAAGTTGAAACACTTAATACATATAAGCACAATTGTGTATATGCAAAGCATTGTAATCATTGCAATGAGCATGTTTGAATAACTTTGGTACTTTGTAACCATTGAATTCCACCAAGTAAATTGAATCACTAATCTTAATTAGCTTTTCTTATAGGTATTGAATGGTTTAATTCCTAAAGAACAAGACTATCTCTTCAATTTTTCATAACAAGGCTCCACTTTTGATTAGAAGGATAAATTTACATGATGGTAAAATTAACATCTTTGCTTACACAAAACATTATATTCATTGTAACAAGCTTGATATCTTTGGTGCTCTAAATCCATTAAATTTCATCATAAAAAGGTGTGATTGGCCTAGATTACCTTTTCAAATATGTATCGAGAGTTTCATTTCCTAAATGAAACCATCTCTTTATTTCTAGCTAACAAGGCTCCTTTCTTTGTTGGTAAGGACTTATTTACACAAAAAGCTCTTACAATTAACTTTAGGGTCAACAATAAACATTATATTCCTTGTAATAAGGTCATTTTTACATCCTTCATTCACTAAATCCATTGAATTCCATCAAAAAATTGTGCCATTGGCCTAGATTGCCCATCCTTATACATATTTTGTGTAAATTAGTGCTTACATTGAAAGAAGAAGATTGTTAGTTTGAAATGAAGAAAAAGTCTCATTATTCAGGAATTGAAGAACTCAATATGCATATGTAAGTTTGTGTCTACACAAAACATTTTAATTCTTGGAACAAGCATGTTTGCACACATTTGGTATATATTAGCCATTGAATTCCATCAAGTAAAATGAGTCATTGATCTTTGTTGGCTTTCCTTATCAGGTTTAATTCTTGAACAAAGAGATTGTCTCTTCAATTTCTCATGACAAGACTTCACTTTCATTGGAAGGTCAAATTTACACAAAATAATGGTGAAGTTAACATTTTTTTCTTCCCAAAACATTATATTCATTGCTACATACTTGTTTGTACACCTTTTATTCATTATACCCATTGAATTAGATCATAAAAGGATATGATTGGTCAGGATTACCTATCTCAAATAGGTATATTGAGAGTTTCATTTCTTGAATGAGACCATATCTTCATTTCTGGCTAACAAGGCTGCCCTTTCCATTGTTGCAAGAACTCATTCACAAAAACTGATCTTGTAATTAGCTTTTTACTCAACAACAAACCTTATATTCATTACAAAATGCTCATTTGTACATCTTTGGTACAATACATCCATTCCATCAAAAGCTGGTGTGATTGGTCTAGATTGCCATTTCATATACATATTTTTGTGTTTTAATGAAAGAAAGAGCTTTGTAAGTTAGAAATAAAAAGGCAATCTCATTATTCAGGAATTGAAATACTCAATACATATAAGCATGTTTGTGTCTACTTTGACATTATATTAAATGGAACAAGCACGTGTGCACACCATTGGTACTTTATACCAGTTGAGTTCCATCATGTAAAATGAGTCATTCACCATTTCTATCTTTCCTTATAGGTATTGAATGGTTTAATTCCTAAACAAATGAGACTATCTCTTCAATTTTTCAAGACAAGACTTTACTTTTGATTGGAAGGACAAATTTATACAGGATGATGAAGAAATTAATATTTGCATCTACACAAAAACATTATAATCGTTGAAACAGGCTCATTTGTACATCTTTGGTACTTAAATCCATTAAATTTCATCAAAAAGTGTTGTGATTTACCTAGATTACCATTTGAAATTTTTATTAAGAGTTTCATTTTCTAAATGAGACCATCTTTTCATTTCTAGCTAAAAAGGCCCCTTCCATCATTCCAAGGACTCATTCATGCAAAATGATCACATAATTAATTTTTGGTTAAGCAACAAATATTATATTCATTACAACAAGCTTCTTTGTACATTTTTGGTACTTTAAATCCATTGAATTCCTTCAAAAAAAAAAAATGGTGTGATTTATCTAGATTATCAGAATCCATATTTTGTGTAAATTTGTCTTTACAACAAATGAAGGAGCTTTGTAAGTTAAAAATGAAGAAATGATCTCATTATTCAGGAATTGAAGCACCCAAAATGTATAAGCACATTTGCATCTACTCAAAAAATATTATATTAATTTGAACAAGCACATGTGCACACCTTTGGCACTCTATACCAATTGAGTTTCCACAAAGTAAAATGAGCCGCTCATCTTTTTTAGCTTTCCATATACGTATTGAAAGGTTTAATTGCTGAACAATGAAATTATCTCTTCAATTTTTCAAGACAAGACTTTGCATTAGAAAGAGGCAAAGAAGAAGAACAAAAACAATACTCC
>JBAPLJ010000277.1:0-43667 GCA_037832345.1 Rhizophora mangle
TGCTACTTTAAATACATTGAATTCCATAAAAAAAAAAAAAAGGTTTCATTGGTTTAGATTAGCTTATCCTATATGTTTTAGGGTTTTAATTATTGAATAATGAGATTTTGTCATTATTTTTAGCTAACAAGGCTCCTTCATTTGTTGCAAGGACTCATTTACACAAAATGATGGTGAAATTAACTTTTTGGTCTACACAAAATATTTTATTCATTAAAATAAGCACATCTTTAAACCTTTGGTACTCTGAATCCATTGAATTCCATCAAGCAAATGTGTTTTTTAATCTTGATTATCTTTCCATATAGGTATTGAATGGTTCAATTCCTAAACAATTAGACTATCTCTTCATTCATGCAAAATGATCTTGTAATTAACTTTTGTGTAAACAACAAACATTATATTCATTGCAACAATCCTTTGAATTCCATCAAAAAAAGGGTATGATTGATCTAGATTACCTTATCTTATAAGTATTGAGTGTTTCAATTGTTGAATAATGAGACTATCTTGTATTTTTTTTTTTATAACAAGACATTTCTTTTGATTGCAATGACTCATTCATGCAAAATAATCTCATAATTAAATTTTGTGTGTCAATAGAATATTATAGTCATTGCAACGAGATCATTTATACATCTCTAGCACTTTAAAATCCATTGAATTCCATCAAAAAAAATTGTGATTGGTCTAAATTAAATTTTTTTTATATGTATTAAGTGTTTCAATTCCTAAATAATGAGACTATTTAGTCTTTTTTTTTTGACAATAAGCTTTGTCTTTTAATTGCAAGGACTCATTCATGGAATATGATCCTTAAATAACTTATGTATCAACATAAAAATTTATATTCATTGAAACAAGCTTGTTTATACATCATTAGTACTATCAATTTGTTGAATTCCATCATGTCAATGAGTCATTGATCTTGATTTGCTTTCGTTATGGGTATAAAAATTGTTTGTTCTCCATCAATGAGGCTACCTTTTCATTTTTTGACAACAAGGCTTCCCTTTTCATTGCAAAGAGTCCTTCACTCATCATAGTGTACGCATAGCAATAAGATCATTGGTACATTTTTGGTACTTGAACCCATTCAATTTCATCAAGTAAATTAGTCATTGATCTTGATTAGCTTTCCTTATAGGTAATGAATGGTACAATTTCTGAACAATATGATCATCTCTTCATTTTTTGATAACAAGGATGTCAATTTTCATTATATTCATTGCAAAAATCATATATATACAACTTTGATACTCTAAACCCATTGAAATCCTTCAAGGGTTAGATAGATCCTCATTAACTTTTCTTATAGGTATTTAATGTTTCAATTCTTGAACACTAAGACCTCTTCATTCTTAGCTAATGAGGCTCCTTCCTTCATTACAATGACTTATTTACATAAAATGATAGTGAAATTAACTATTTTGTCTTCATAAAACATTATATTCATCGAAACAAACATGTTTAGACGCATTTGGTGCTCTAAACCTATTGAAGTCCATCAATTAAATGTCTCATTAATCATAATTAGCTTTTGTTATTGGTATTAAATGGTTTAATTCTTAAATAATGAGACCGCATTTCATTTTTTGATAGCAAATTTTCTCTTTTCATTGTAAGGACTCATTAACACAAAATGATCTTGTAACTAACTTTTGTGTCAACAACAACCATTGTATACATTGCATCAATCTCATTTTTACATCTTTGCTACTCTTGATCCATTGAATTCCATCAAACAATGCATTGATTTATCTTTATTTTGCTTTTTGTATACTTCTTGAATGTTTTAATTCTAGAATAATGAGACCTTCTTTTCATTTCTAGCTAATGAGGCTCCTTCTAATGTTGTAAGAAATCATTCACTCAAAAAAAAAAGGTTAAATTAATATTTGAGTCTATATAAAACATTCCATTCATTGGATCAAGCACATATCTACAACTTTGGTACTTTGAATCCATTAAATTGCATCAAAGAAATGAATCATTGATTTTAATTGGCTTTCCTTATAGGTATCAAATGGTTTAATTCCTAAATAATGAGACTATCATATCAATTTAGCAAGATTTGTCTTTTCCTTGCAAGAACTCATTCACACAAAATGATATTGTAATTAATATTTTTGTCAATAGTAAAACAATATTCACTGCAACAAGCTTGTTTGTTCATCTTTGGTACTCTAGATCTATTGAATTCAATTAGAAAAAGGTGTGGTTGTCTGTTCATTTTTTGATAACAATAACATATATATTCATTATATTCATTGCAACAAACACATCCATACAACTTTGGTACTTTAAACCCATTAGAATCCTTTAAACAAAAGCTAGATTGACCTTCATCAACTTTTCTTACAGCTATGTTTCAATTCTTGAATAACGAGTCATTCTCTTCAATTTTAGCTAACAAGGCTCCTTCTTTCATTACAAGGACATATTTACACAAAAGGATGGTAAAATTGACCTTTTTGCCTTCATAAAACATTATATTCACTGAAACATGCACATTTGGACACTTTTGGTACTTTATGCCTATTGAATTCCATAAACTAAAGTGATTATGACTATTTATTACAAGTAATTAAATCAAGTTTAATTGGAGGACCTATATGATTCTCATGTTTTCATAATTTAATGCTATCATTATTAGATCCTAATTTGATGCATCCTTTGTTCTTGGATGGATACTAAAAACAAAAGGATTTGATATAATGTCTACCCTTGAAAATTTAGTTCTTATGTATAGAATCCATTATAAGGTTATGAACACCACAATTCCAAGTATAAAAGAAATACCATCTAAATATGCTAATAAAGGAATTACCACTATGTTTCTAACTAATAGATCTAAAACATATGTTATAGTTCCTCGAACTATAACATGGTATCAAGTTAAATTTACTTAAAAAATGGACTTTAGAAAATGTAGTCAAACTTGTTAAACAAGTTGATTGACAATTAGAAGAAGTTATTAAATATTGAGTTAAAGATGTTGAAATTGGATTTACTCCACAAAGAAATGTGAGGTTAAACCTTGGAAAGATTTTAAAGATTTAAAACTGAGCTGATACTCTACTTTTATTCCACTAACAAAGTTAGAATAAGAAGAACAGGGGAACAAGTTAATCAACCACAATATAAAGTTGACTTTCTTCCCTTTACTTCTACTTCTATGGTTAATGAACCACTACATCATGCTTTGAGACCTAGATCTCCCTCTTTATCTAATATGGGTTATCATGATCAAGATTGGAGAATCTATGTACTTTAAATTTGTAATGAGGTTAAAGAAAAACATGAAGAGTTATTCTATTCTTTTTGAAAATAATCTGAAAAGAAAATGATTTTTTTGACTTTTACTCTTGCTCAGCAAGAGCAATGGTATTAAAAGTCAAAAAAAATATTGCTTAGATGGGTGCTATCGATATTTTTTACATATATTCAAAAGGTTTATAAACTAGTATTATTGCTTGTTTGCCATTAAAGAACTATTACTTGCTTGTGTGAAAGGAAAATTTTACAAGAGAGGTGAGAAGAAGAAGATGAAGATAAGAAGTGAAGAAGATTCTGCCTCTTTCTCTTGACACTTAGTCTTCCTTACTTAGCCTTGGATTCCTTTCACATGAACTAAGTCACTTTTTAAAAATTGCTTTAATAAAGTGATTTTTTTTTTTTGTTGTTTTTCATAAGTGACTTTACAAAAGTAGCTTTTTTTTAAAGTAGACAAAAGTTATTTGTCTTTTAGAGTCATAGGATATCATTCTCAGTAAACTTTGTGTGATTATTATCATCTTGCATCAAGATGCTTGAGAAGTTGATGCTTGAGGTTGAAGCAAAGTAGTCATCATTTCCAATGGCTTTTCTTTGGATGCAAATCACATTTGTGCTTTAAACAATTATTCTAAAGATTAGGAGGAGTTAGGCTTAGCAATAGGGTGTGATCCATTATGGAAAAAATCAAACTTGTCCCACTAGTGGATATTAATTCTTCTAGTGAGCCATGGAGCATGCTTGATGTTGATGTCAAAAAAATATTAACATGCTTTACCACTATGATATAATGCCATTTAACAATCCATGGGACATGATACTAGGAAGTAAATAAAAGTAGCATATCTCTATATCATTATTTTCTTCACAAAACAATTCATAAAACTGTTCATAAGTAGTTCTTACCATATTGGGTATAGTAATGGGATGTAAACCCCATTTAAAGAACCAATTTTAAACTAGTTAGGAAATCATTTAGTTCATGTGGGAAATGGATTTGAATACACTAGCTAAATTTCCTTTGCTAGTTTTCATATAGCAAAGCCTTTTCCCATGCTTCCATATAATCAAAATAATTAAAGGTCTTAAACTTTCACTAGTCCTTTAATTCTCTTGCAGAGAATAGGTCTCCTTGCTAGTCTTTTAATTATGTGGGCCATTTCTTTTTTGTAAAAAATATTTTTTTCTTAATATTGGAGTGATAACTCTTACTCTTTTGATTTGTAGGATATCTAATGGGTGAATAACCCATTTGCTCACAAAAGCTTTCTAAAGTTTTCTTACCTTGAGTTTTTTCATTTTGAAATTGCCTATGCAATTTCATTTCATTACAAAGTTTAACTCCTTTAGCTACTAATTTAGTAGCTAATCCTCTATGAGTATATTGATTATAATCAATAGTTCCAGTGTCAATGGATTTTAATCGAGTCTTAACTCTTTTTGCAAATAAGGTAGGTAACTTTGAAAGAAATTTTTCTTTCCAAAAAATATTTTAGCTATCTTCTTAAGTAAAGACTCTAAAGAAGAATACATCTTCATACCACCTAAAGTGTGATAAGTTAGGGTATCTCAAATTAATGAGTTGTTCATAAGTCTTATCAACTAGTGAAGTGGGCAATACCAATAAATTGATTGGTAATAGTATAAATAAATGTATTAACATAATCAAAAAGAAATTTTTTAGATTTAGTCTTAATTGTAGAAAATATTTGTTGTTTTACATCCTTAGACAAACAAAAATCCTACTAGCCTTTAAGTTGGTTGGTAAATCTACTTGTAATTATTTTTGCAATCTCAAGGTTAGAATTACCCTTTATTTTAGCAACAATTACAAACATCATCTATAATGTAATAATGAGAGAATTTGATGTTTTATTTGGCCTTCTAGATTCCACTCCACTATACTACTACCATCATGTTAAACATAGTTATAATCTACTTGTTCTATTAATACAAGATCAACAAGTGTTGGTCTTAGATAATATAATTTTATATGAGCCTTATTAAAGGTCATTTTATTAATATCAAAATTTTCTTTTGCATAAGAAGGAGAAGGTTTATCTTTTAGAGGTTACTATTCTAATAAGAACATATTTTGTAATTGATCTATATAATCTTCTATTCCACTTTCAAATTTAATCTTTTCCCCTTTTTCTTACACTATGGCTTCTTTTTCTTTTAATCTCATACCCTTAAAACTCTTCAAGATTTCACTAACTTAGCAAAACTTTTATTTGTCATTCTGTAATTTATTTTTTCCAATGAAAGAGGCTTAAATAAAACCTTTTTTTCTACTTTTGGTTTAACCAAAGGTTTGGGAATAACATCCATATTTTGTGCTATTTCTTCAATCGTTTGCTTAATACACATAAGCTAAGATCCAACAAATTGAAGATAAAGATTACTATAATTATCTTATTTACATTAGTGGCTCCATCAACCATCATTACAAAGCAATAATTATTTACCCAAATTGATGAGAGAAATTCAAAGTTTTTTTTGCTCACTAACAAAACTTTTTTTTTTTTTGAACATGCATGTATGTACATTTTTGAGAGTTATGACACTTCCATTGAATTCCATCAAGTGAAAAGATGAGTCTTTGATCTTGATTATCTTTTGAACTTTTTTATAGGTATTAAATGTTTAATTCCTAAACAAATGAGATTTTCTTTTTTTAAATCCATTTTTTGACAACAAAAGGCTTTGATTGATCTTGATTTTCTTTTCTTGTAGGAATTGAATGGTTTGAAATTTTTGAATAATAAAACTACCTCTCTTTGTTGTTAACAAGAACTCACACAAAATGATCTTGTGATTTGCTTTTTGTGTCAACAAAACATTTTATTCATTGCACAAAGCTCATTTCTACATGTTTGGTACTCTAAATCCATTGAATTTTGTCAAAAAAAAAAAAAAAAGAGAGGTTTTAGTGGCCTTAAATTTAGCTTTTCTTCTCTTTTTTTTTGTGTCTAAATTCAAGAATAAAATGATCATCTCTTCATTTCTAACTAATAAGGCTCCTTCCTTTGTTATAAGGATTCTTTTACACAAAATGATGGTAAAAATTAACCTTTGTGTTTACATAAAACATTCTATGCATTGGAGTTAGCATGTCTTTAAAAATTTTGGTGGTACTTTGAATCCATTAAATTCAAACAAGCAAATGAGTCATTGATTCTAGTAAGCTTTCCTAATATGTATTGAATGGTTTAATTCTCAAATGATAAGGCTATCGCTTTATTTTTCAATAACAAGACTTCTCTTTCATTTAAAGACTCATTTGCACAAAATGATCTTGTAATTAGCTTTTATGTTGACAATAATCATTATATTCATTGCAACAAGCTCATTTGTACATCTTTTATGCTCTAAATCCATTGAATTCCATCTTAAAAAAGGTGTGATTGGTCTAGATTACTTGTTCATAAATGTATTATGTGTTTCAATTCCTAAATAACAAGACTCCTTTTAAATGTTATAAATATATCAATTCCATGATTGAATATAACAATGTAGAGTTTGGAAAACATGAGAACCAAATAGGTCCATCACTTAAACTTGATTCAACTACTCCTAATAAGGAGTCATGAAAATGATTGCTTTGTTTATCACTTACGTAGATAATTGCTAAGTTGTTTAAACCCAATTAGGTAGCAAGTTTTAAAGATATCCCAACATGGATGAATTTGTATTTCTATTAATGTGAACTAGGCTCTTGGGTTTATTGTATGTGCCAAACATTATATTTATCATGACAATAATGACCTTACAACTATGACACTCTGAATCCATTGAATTCCTTCAAACAAAGGAGTCAATCATCATAATTATCCTTTCTTGTAGGTATTGCATGGTTTAATTCAAGAAGAAGCTATTGCTTCATATCTTGTTAACAAGCTTTCTCTCTTAGTTGCAAGGACTCATTCATAGATCATAAAATTAACATTGGTGTATGCACCAAACTTTATATTACTCTCAACAATAACAACTTGATGACTTTGGCAATCTAAATCCATTGAATTCCATCAAACAAAGGAGTCATTTAATTATGATCATACATTCTTGCAGGTATTGAATGGTTCAATTTTAGAAGAATGAAATCACCTTTTCATTTCTTGTTAATAAGTTTTCTCATTTAGTTGTAAGGTCTCATTCACACAAATTGATCATGAAATTATCATTAGTGCATTCTTTAAACATTATATTAATCACTGCCATAGCTACCTTATTATATTCACATTACTAATCCATTGATTTCTGTCAAACAAAAGAGTAATTGAACATGATTATCCTTTGTTCTAGGTACTGGGTGGTTAAATTCCAGAAGAATGAAAACATCATTTCATTTCTTCCTAACAAACTTTCTTTGGTTCAATTCTGTATGTGATTTGGATTTTGCCAATAACCAAATTTCATATCAATTTTTGAAAAGATTTTGGCTTCACAAAGCTAGTTTAGTAAATCCTTTTTATATGGTATTAGTTACAAACCTTATTTAAAGGTTTGTAATTAATTACCAATCTTGGAACTTCTTATTCCAATTTAGCTACATTTTCTACATAAAATGTAAGACAGCTCTAACGGCTATTACTTTTTCTAATAAGCCCTTTAACTTCATTTACAATTTTCTAAAATCTCTAGGCCTTGAAGCAATGGGCCTAGCTTTGGTAAGAATTTGACTTCATTAAAAGTCAACTCATAAGGCAATGCCACAATATGTTTTTCCCACTCTAGAAAGCAGTAAGGATTTCTGCACATATATATAAGAATTCATTGTTGACTAAACTTCTTGTATTTTTGTTGTAATAACAGGAAAGTTATGGTGATCCATCTAGTTTGGAGGATTCCATTTAAGCCTTTCAAGTAAGGGTTTATCATCATAAGCTAACTCTATAAAATTTTGAATGACAATTCAAACTTTCAAAAGCATTGCAGTTGCTGATTGACCCTAATTTCATCAAGAAATTTATAGGCAACTCAATAGCTTGAGTTATGGGCATAATAATACCATTTTCAATGAAGTGACCAAGGAAGCAAATCTTGGTTTGAAATAACTTCATTGTTTTAGAATAAGCAACTAGACCTACCCATTTCATGATATTTAAGAAAATATTTAAATTTTTAAAATGTTGTTCTATGGTATTAGAAAAAAAAAAAAAATACATCATCATCAATATACACAAGAGTAAATTCTAAATAAGCATTAAATATTTTGTCCATAAATTTTTGAAATTTAGAGAGAGTAATTTTTTTTTAATCCAAAGGGCATAACATTCCTATTATGTACCATAACCCTATCAATAAGATTTAACATATTAAAGAGTTGCTGATTCATCTTCTTTCAACAAAGTGTCTAGTAGATCTAAAGTACTTTCTTCTTTATCTTTAATAATAGTCTCAAGGATATTAATCCTATCTTTTAATTTTCTAAGCCCAATTTTTAATTCTTTAATGTCAACTTTAAGCTCCATAATTGTTGGTTCTTCTCTAGTTTTAATGCTATAAGTGCTTTCTTTTCTTCTATGTATGATAGTTTTAAAACTATAATTTTCTTTTGTTTCAACAATTTGTTGGCTAAAGCTAGTATATGATCTTTTGTTAGATGTAAACATTTTTCTAGTTGTTGTTCTCATTTGTCTTTGGGATTTGAAATGTTGTCAATAAGATCCAAAATGATGTTATCTACTTTTTGTTAAGACTAATAAGCCATTATATTTATGCATAGCTTGATAGGGATCACATTTTTCTTTGTAGCTAGTGTCTAAATTAGACATAAAAAAATTTTCTTCAATAACTTCAATTTCTAAATTTGATTTCATTGGAATCACTTTTTACCAAGAAAATATGCATCAAGGATTTTTAAGACCTTCATCAAGATTTAACTCTTGAAATTTTTTTTTTTTGCTTTGTTTTGCACTTATTTGAATAGTGCCCTATTTGCCACATTTATTACAAACAATTGTTTTCTTTGGTTTTGGCTTTACAAGCATTTTCTTTGCTTTATTCCTGAATAAGAAGTTTTTCATTTCACATAAGGTTAATAACCTTTCTTGTTTGGTTTATTGGGATATCTTATGTGTGGATAACCCATTTGCTTGCAAAAACTACCTAAAGCCCCTTTACCTTGAGATTTCTCTCATTTTGTAACTACTTATGTAGTTAAATTTCATTACAAAGTTTAATTCCTTTAGTGATTGCTTCAGCAGCTAGTTCACCATAGGTGCAGTGATTACAATCAGTTATTGTAGAATGATTGGCTTTAGGCCTAGTTTTAACTCTCTTGGCAAATAGGGTAGGAAACCTAGAGAGATTTTCTTTCTAGAAGATTCTTTGACTATCTTCTCGAGTAAATACCTTAGAGAAAAATACATGTTTATAGCACTTAAAATGAGACAAGCTAGGACATCTCAAATTAATGAGTTACTCATAAGTTCTGTCTATTAACAAAATGGTAGTACCAATAAAATGATTGGTGATTGTATAAATTAGTGTATTAACACAATTAGAGATTAGTATTCTTGCTTTTGGTTTTTGTAGTAGAAAAAATTTGATTTTTTGTTATGTTATTTGATAAATAAAAATCCCATTAGCCTTTAAGCTATTTAGTAAACCCACTTGTTATGATTTGAGCAAAATATGGGTCAGAATTACTCTCTGTTTTTGGGGGTAGTTACAAACATCATCATGTAATGCAACAAAATTAGAATATGATGTTCATTCACACCATCTCAATTCCATTCAACTATACTACTACCATCATGTTGAATATAATTATAGTCTAATTGCTCTTCCAATAAGAGGTTAACATGTATTGATTGTGGATAGCATAGCATAGTAGGAACCTTATTACATGTTATTTTATTAATAGAGAGAGAGGTTCCTTCATATGAGAATGACTACTCTCAAATGGCTGTTGTTCTAATATGAACATTTGTTGAAGTTGATCTAATTCTTCCAAGTTTTCTTTGAAATTTTCACCTTTATTGTTAGATTTAATCTAATTTTCCTTTTTCAGAAAAATAGTTTCTTTATCTTTTAGACCAAGGCTTTTAAGTTGTTTAACTATTTTTCCTCCACTAGTTTTATGTTTTTTTAGAACTATTGTTGGTCATATTATAGTTAATATCTTTAGAGGATAGAATTTTAAATAAAAACCCTTTTTTTTATTTCTAATTTAACTAAAGGCTTAGAAATAGAGTCCTTTTTGTGAAATATTTCTTTTACATTTTCTTCTATTCAAATCAATTGAAAGCAAGCATACCAATTAAGATACAAATTAGTACAATTATCTTACTACAGCACTGGCCATAGCTTTGGCCTTACAAGGTGAATCTATAACCTCACTTTCCTCAATTTTTAAAGAAATATTTAAAACAGGAGGGCAAATATTATTAACCCTTTTACCCTTTTTGGTTAAATACACTTGGTAAGCTTTTTTTTGAGGATTAGGCAATTTTTTGATGCTAAAAAAAAATTAGGAAAAGGTTTTCATTGAATATTATAATTATTTTGAATATAAGTAAAAATATCAACAATACCCATTTCTGCAATATATTTTTTATGCCTTTGATGCCAAAGTTTTTGTTGTCCTTGATTAAAGGTCATAAAAAAAATTTTCCTTTTGAGGTATTTTTAGAAATACTTTTATCAGTACCCCAATCTCATTATATTCCTGAATAATTTCTAACTAACAAGGCTCTTGCTTTTGTCACAAGGACTTATTTTGACAAAATAATTGTGAAATTAACTTTTGCATTAGAACAAGCATGTTTGCACACCTTTGATACTTTGTGCCTATTGAATTCAATCAAGTAAAATGCTCATTGACATTTATTAGAATTCATTATAGGTATTGAATGGTTTATTACCTAAACAATGAGACTATCACTTGAATTTTTATAACAAGACCTCTCCTTTCATTGGAAGGACAAATTTACACAGAATGATGGTGAAATTACCATTATTGTCTACGTAAAACATTATATTTATTGCAACAAGTTTGTTTGTACATCTTTTATACTCTAAATTCATTGAATTTCATCAAAAAAAAGTTTTGATTAGTCTAGATTACCATTGAAATATGTATCAAGCTTTTCAATTCCTGAATGAGAGACCATCTCTTCATTTCTAGCAAATAAGACTTGTTGTTCCTTCATTGCAAGGACTCATTCACACAAAAGGATCTTGTAATTGACTTTTGTGTCAACAATAAACATTATATTCATGGTAACAAGCTTGTTTGTACATATTTGGTACACTAAATCCATTAAATTCCAACAAAAATTGATGTGACTTGTGTAAAATACCATTTCTTATACACATTTTGTGTAAATTAGTGTTCCTAATGGAAGAAGGAGTTTTGTTAGTTAGGAATGAAGGGACAATCTTATCATTTGAGAATTAAAAATCTTGATACATAGAAGCATGTTTGTGTCTACACAAATTAATATAATTATTGAAACAAGCATGTTTGCACACCTTTGGTAGTCTGTACCCATTGAATTGTATCAAGTAAAATGAGTCATTGTTCTTTATTTGCTTTCCTTATAAGTATTGAGTGGTTTAATTCTTGAATAATGAGATTGCCTCTTCAATTTTTCTTAACAAGACTTCTCTTTTCATTGGAAGGAAAAATTTACACAAAATGATGACAAAATTAACATTTTTACATCTTTGGTACTCTAAATTCATTGAATTTCATAAAAAAAAAAAAAGGGTGTATTTGGTCTAGAATACCTTTTAAATTATGTATTGAGTGTCTTAATTTCTAAGTGAGACCATCTCTTCATTTCTAGCTACAAGGCTCCTTCATTCATTACAAGGACTCATTCACACAAAATGATCTCTAAATTGACTTTCATGTCCACAATAAACATTATATTTATTGCAACAAACTCATTTATACACCTTTGGTACACTAAATCCATTAAATTTCCATCAAGTAAAATGAGTCATTGATCAATTCCTTAGCCAAATTCTCATAACAAAAATTTTCTTATCATAAGAAAGACAAATTTACACAAAATGATGATGAAATTAACATTTGTATCTACACAAAACATTATAATTATAGCAAAAAGCTTGTTTGTAAATCTTTGGTAGTCTATATCCATCAAATTCCATCAAAATTTGGCATGATTGTCTAGATTACCATTTTTGATTCGTATTTTGTGTAAATGAGTGCTTGCAATGAAAAAAGAAGCTTTGTTAGTTAGAAATGAAGAGATGATCTCATTATTCAAGAATTGAAGCGCTCAATGTGTATAAGCATGTTTATGTCTTCTCAAAGCATTACTTCCATTGGAGCAAAGCACATTTGCACACCTTTCTTTTTAAGTATTCAATGGATTATTTCTTGAACATTGAGATTGTCTGTTCAATTTTTCATAACAAGATTTCTCATTTTATTTTAAGGACAAATTTACACTAAATGATAATGAAATCAACATTTGTCTTTACATAAAACATTATATTCATTGCTATAAGCTCATTTGTACATCTTTGGTACTCTAAATGCATTGATTTTTAAAAAAAAAAAAAAAAAAAAAGAAGGTGTGATTGGTGTAGATTACCTTTTCAAATATGTATTTAGTGTTTCAATTCCTAAATGAGACAATCTCTTCATTTCTACCTAACAAGACTCCTTCCATTGTTGTAAGGGCTCATTCAGACAGACAAAATGATCTCATAATTAACTTTTTGTGTCAACAAAAAACATTATATTCATTGCAACAAAAGCTATTTGTACATCTTTGGTTCACCAAATCCATTGAACTTTATCAAAAAGTGGTGTGATAGGTCTAGAGTACCATTTTTTATACATATTTTGTGTAAATGAGTGCTTGCAACAAAAGAAGGAGCTTTGTTAGTTAGAAATAAAGAGTTAGTCACATTATTTAGGAATTAAAACACTTAGTACATATAAGCATGTTTATGTCTACACAAAACCTTATAACCATGCTTGTTTGAACATCTTTGGTACTCTGTACCCATTGAATTCCATCATGTAAAATGAGTCATTGATCTTTATTAGCTTTCTTAACAAGTATTGAATGGTTTAATTCCTAAGCAATGAGACTGCACCTTCAATTTTTCATAAAAAGACTTCTCTTATCATTGGAAGGACAAATTTACAAAAAATGATAATGAAATTAACAATTTTGTCTACTTAAAACATTATATTCATTGCAACAAGCTCCTTTGTAAATCTTTCAATCTCTAAATTCATTGAATTTCATAAAAAAAAAAAAATTGTGATTCATCTACATTACCATTTCAAATACATATTTAGTGTTTCAATTTATGAATGAGACAATCACTTCATGTCTAGGTAACAAGGCTCCTTCCTTCATTGTACGGAGTCATTCATACAAAGTGATCTCATAATTAACTTTTTTTTTTTGTCCATAACAAGCATTATGTTGATTGCAACAAGCTCATTTGTACATCTTTGGTATACTAAATCCATTGAATTCCATCAAAAAATGGTGTGATTGGTCTTGAATACCATTTTTTATACATATTTTGTGTAAATGGGTGGAAGAAGGAGCTTTGTTAGTTAACAATGAAGAGAAAATCTCATTATTTAGGAATTGAAATACTCAATATGTCTAAGTATGTTTGTGTCTATACAAAACCTTATAATCATTGGAACAAGCATATTTGCACACCTTTGGTACTTTGTACCCATTGAATTCCATCAAGTAAAATGAGTCATTGATCTTTATTAGCTTTCCTTTTGAGTATTGAATGGTTTAATTCCTGAACAATTTGATTGCCTCTTTAATTTTTCATAACAAGACTTCCCCTATCATTGGTAGAAAAACTTTGCACAAAATGATGATGAAATTAACATTTGTGCAAACACAAAGCATTATATTCTTTGAACCAAGCTCATTTGTACATCTTTGGTGAATTTAATCAAAAACTTGTGTGATTGGTCTAGATTATCATTTCTTATGCATATTTTGTGTAAATAAGTGCTTTCATCAAATGAAGAAGCCATGTTAGATTGAAATGAAGAAACAAGCTTGTTATTCAAGAATTGAAACAATTAATATGTATAAGCACATTTGTGTCTACACAATACATTATATTGGTAGGACAATCACGTTTGTGCAACTTTGATACTTTGTACCCATTGAATTCCACCAAGTAAAATGAGTCATCAGTCTTTATTTTCTTTCCTTATAGGTATTGAATTGTTTGATTCCTAAACAATGAGATTGTCTCTCCAATTTTTCATGACAAGACTCCACTTTTCATTAGAAGAACAAATTTACATGAAAAGATAGTTAAATTAACTTTTGTGTCTACATAAAACATTATATTGATTGCAACAATTTCATTTCTTCCTCTTTGGTACTCTAAATCCATTGAATTTCATCAAAAAAAAGTGTGATTGGTCTTGATTACCATTTCTTATACATATTTTTCTGTAAATGAATGCTTGCAATGAATAGCAAAGCTTTGTTAACTAGAAATGAAGAGATAGTTTCATTATTTAGGAATTGAAACACTTAATACATAGAAACCCATTTGTGTCTACCCAAAATATTGTATTCATTGGACCAAGCATGTTTACACACCTTTGGTACTTTGTACTTAATGAATTCTACCAAGTGAAATGAGTCATTGATCTTTATTGCCTTTCCCTTATAGGTATTGAATTGTTTAATTTCTAAACAATGAGACTATCTCTTCAATTTTTCATGATAAGCTTCACTTTTCATTAGAAGGACAAATTTACACAAAATGATAGTGAACTTAACATTAGTATCTACACAAAACATTATATTCATTGCAACAAGCTTATTGGTATCTCTTGGGTCCTTTAAATCGATTAAATTTTGACAAAAAAAGGTTTTGTTGGTCTAAATTACCTTTTCAAACACATATTCAATGTTTCATTTCCTTAATGAGACTATCTCTTCATTTCTAGCTAAGAAGGACCCTTTCATTGTTGCAAGGACTCATTCACACAAAAAGATCACTTAATTAACTTTGGTGTCAACAACATACATTATAATCATTGCAATAGGCTCATTTTTACATCCTTGGTACATTAAATCCATTGAATTCTATAAAAAAATGGTGTGATTAGTCTAGATTACCATTTCTTGTTTATATTTTTTGTAAATGAGTGTTTTGCAATGAAAGAAGAAGCTTTGTTAGTTTCAAATGAAGAGAATATCTCATTATTCAAGAATTAAAACACTCAATACCTAAAAGCACATTTGTGTTTACGCAAAACATTACAATCATTGGAACAAGCATACTTGCAAAACTTTGGTACTCTGTACCTATTGAATTCCATCAAGTAAAATGAGTGTTTGTTCTTTATTAGTTTTCCTTATAGGTATTGATTGGTTTGATTCCCAAATAATGAGACTATCTCTTCAATTTTTTACATAATAAGACCTAACAATTTATTGGAAGGACAAATTTATAGTAAATGATGGTGAAATTTAACATTTGTGTCAACACGAAATATTATATTCATTGCAATAAGCTTATCTATAAAAGATGAGACCACCACTTCATTTATTTCTAACAAGTCTTGTCCTCTAGTTTCCAAGACTCATCAAGACAAATGATCATGAAATGAATGAACCATTTTATCTACACTAAACATTAGATTCTTTGTGATATGCAGCAATCTATCCATTCAAGTCTATCAAACAAAGGACTCATTGATCTTGATTAGCTATTCTTCCAAGGATTGAATGATTCAATCTTGAAGGAAACCATGCATCATTTCATACTAATATGGCTTCCTCTTTCATTTAAGGGACTCATTTAGAAAATCTAAGCCCAACCAACACTAGTGCAAAATAACTTTTAGGCCCAAACCTACTAAGCCTAAACACCTAGACATCCAGATATGTTTGTTATAACTATGGTAAGGTGGGTCACATGTCTAGATACTGTAAACTTAAAAAAAAAAACTCCAAGCCCTTGAATTGTATGATATTGTTTAAGTCCAACTATAGGCATTATTGGTTGAAACCTTAAAAGCTAATACTCTAAAAAAACAATCTTCTGAGGATGAAGCTGGTCTCCAAGTTAATGAACTCAAAGCCTCTTTTAAAATAGGGTCAAAAGAGAAAGAGGTAAGCATCCTAACGTATGCTTAAGAGCAAATCCTTAAGATACTTGATATGATAGGAAATGATCAACTTAAAGCCCACTTTCTAGAAAAGCTCCTTGAAAGCCCATCAACTTCAAATCCAAACCCATTACTTCAGTCCATCCAAGCTCCTTATAATCTTAAGGATGTTCTAAAAAGGTTTGACCAACCCCAAACCAAGCCTCATCTCAACCATGGTCTAATCAGCACACAGCCATAGTAAGAGAGATTAAACATTAGGTCAAAAGAGTTACCCTCTCTTCACATAAGCAATCCTAGCCTTCCTAAAATAGTTGAGACTAATGCATCGAAACTAGGTAATGGAGGGATTTTGAAACAAGTCAAGGATCAGCATGAACAACTTGTTTGTTTCACATCCAAGCATTGGAATGATTGTCACAAAAGTTAATTATGTGATCATTTTGTGTGAATGAGCCCTTGCAAGGGAGGAAGGAGCCTTGTTAGGTAGAAATGAAGAGACAATGTCATTATTCAGGAATTGAAACACTAATTACTATATAAAAAAGCTAATCTAGAACAATCACACCTTTTTTTTCTTGAAATTGCATGGATTTAGAGTACCAAAGATGTACAAATGAGCTTCTTGCAATAAATACAATGTTTTTTATTGACATAAAAGTTAATTTGAAGATCATTTTTGTGTGATTGAGTCTTTATAACAAAAATAGAAGTCTTGTTATCGAAAAAATGAAGAGGCAGTCTTATTGCCATAGATTTAAACCCTTCAATACATATAAGGAAAGCTAATTAAGATCAATGACTCACTTGATGGAATTCAATGAATTGCATACCAAAGGTGTACAATCATGTTTGTTCCAATGAATATAATTTTTTGTGTAAACATAAAAGTTAATTTCACCTTGATTTTATGTAAATGAGTCCTTACAACAAAGTAAGGTGCCTTATTAGCTAGAAATGAAGAGATGGCCTCATTGTTTAGGAATTAAAACAATCAATAGGTATACAAAAGGCTAATCAAGATTAATCAAAGCTTTTTTAAAGGAATTCAATGGTTTTAGGGAACCAAATATGTATAAACAAGCTTGTTGCAAAGAATATAATGTTTATTGTTGGCACAAATGTCAATTATAAGATCATTTTGTGTAAATGAATATTTGCAATAAAAGAGAAGTCATGTTATCAAAAAAAATGATGAGATGGTCTCATTGTTTGGGAAATTAATCTATTCAATACCTATAAGAAAAGCTAATCAAGAGCAAGGACTCATTGAATTGATGGAATTTAATGGGTTTAAAGTGTTTGCCAAAGGTGTGCAAACGTGCTTCCTTCAATGAATATAATGTTTTGTCCAGACACAAAAGTCAATTTCTCCATTCTTCTATGTAAATAAGTCCTTGCAATGAAGGAAGGAAAAATTGTTAGTTAGAAATGAAGAGCTAGTCTCATGATTCAAGAACTGAAATGCACAATTTGTATAAGAAAAGCTAATGTAGACCAATCACACCTATTTGTGAAGGAATTTCGTTGAGAAAATGAGTTATTTATCTTCATTTCCTTTCCTTATAGGTATTAAATGGTTTAATTCTTGAACAATGATACTGCCTCTTCACTTTTTGATAACAAGACTTCTCTTTTTGTTGCAATGACTCATTTCACACAAAATGATCTTGAAATTAACTATTGTGTGAATAGCAAACATTGTATTCAATGTAAGAAGCTTGTTTCTACATCATTAATACTCTGAATCCATTAAAGTCGATAAAAAATAGGTGTGATTGGCCTAGATTATCTTTTCTTATATGTATTGAACTCCATCCTTCATTTCAAACTAATTTGCTTGTTTGTATAACTTTGGTACTCTAAACACATTGAATTCCTTCAAGCAAATGACTCAATAATCTTGATTTGCTTTCCTAATAGGTATTGAATGGTTTAATTCTTGAACAATGAGATCATCTCTTCATTATTTTGATAATAAGACTTCTTTTTTTCATTGAAGTACTCACTTACATAGAAATAATCTCATAGTTAACTTTTGCATCAATAGCAAACATTATATTCATTGCAACATTTGTACATCTTTGGTACTATAAATCTATTGAATTCCTTCAAGTAAATGGGTCATTGATTTTTATTAGCTTTCTTCATGGGCATCAAATGGATTAATTTTTGAACAATGATACCATCTCTTCATTTTTGATAACAAGACTTCTCTTTTCATTGCAAGGACTCATTCACACAAAATGATCTTTAACTCTCCCACTCAAGTCATTTCTTTTCTTTATGTTACTTTGAAAGTAGCTGCTTCAGCTTTAGCCACTCAGATTTTTGATATTCCTTTTTGTTTCTCATTAAATGAATGACACTTCTTCTGGAAATCCTAGCTATTCTGAGCATGATAGTGGGGAATCTCATTGCTATTACCCAAACAAGCATGAAACACCTACTTGCATATTCATCCATAGGTCAAATCAAGTATGTAATTATTGAAAAAAATGTTAGAGACTCAAGTGGTGGATGTGCATGCATGCATGATAACTTATATGCACTTCTATATCTCCTTGAATAACTTTGTATTTATTGCAAGAAGCTCATCTCAACATCTTTGGTACTCTAAATCCATTGAATTTCATCTAAAGACATGTGTGATTGGTCTTAGATTACCTATATTGAGTGTCTCCATTCCTAAATGTTACTCTAAATCCATTAAATTCCATAAAGCAAATGACTCATTGATCTTAATTTGCTTGCCTTATAAGTATTGAATGAGATGGCCTCTTCATTTATTGATAACAAGACTCTCTTTTAATTGCAAGCACTCAATAACACAAAATAATTTTGTAATTAACTTTTTGGTTAATATCAACCATTGTATTCTTTGCAACAATCTCATTCGTACATCTTTGATACTATAAAGTAAATGAGTCATCAATCTTCATTAGCTTTCCTTATAAGTATTAAATGCTTTAACTCCCAAACAATGTGATTGTCTCTTCATTTTTTTTGATAAGAAGGCTTCTCTTTTCATTTGCCTGGACTCATTTACACAAAACAATGGTGAAATTAACTTTTTAGTGTCTACACAAAACATTATATTCATTAGAACAAGCATGTTTGTAGTCTTGTGGTAGTTTAAATCCAACAAATTATGTCATGTAAATGAGTCATTGATCTTGTAATTAACTTTTGTATCAACATCAAACATTATATTCATTGCAACAAGCTCATTTCTACATCTTTGATTTTCTAAATCCATTGAATTCCATAAAAAAAAATGGTGTGATTGGTCTAGATTTTTTTTTCCTATACATATTAAGTGTTTCAATTCCTAAATAAGAAGAACATTTATTCATTTCTAACCAACAAGGCTCCTTTTTCTTCATTATAGGATTCATTTACACAAAATGATGTGAAACTAACTTTTGTCTACACAAGGCATTCTATTCATTGGGACAAGCACTTTTATACACCTTTGGTACTTTATATCCATTAAATTCTATCAAGAAAATGAGTCATTGATCTTCATTAGCTTTCCTTATCACAATGGTTTGATTCCCAAACAATGTGAGACTATCTCTTCAATTTTTGATAAAAAGACAATTCATTGTATGGACTCATTTGAACAAAATGATGGTGAAACATTATGTTCATTGGAACAAGCAAGTTTGTACACCTTTGGTACTCCAAACCCATTGAATTCCATCAAGCAAATGAATCATTGATCTTGATTAGCTTTCCTTCTAGGTATTGAATAGTTTGATTGCCAAACAACGAGACTATCTTTTCATTTTTTGATAACTAGTCTTCTCTTTCCATTACAAATACTCATTCATACAAAATGATCTCACAAGTAACATTTGTATTGATATCAAACATTATATTCATCATAACAAGCTTGTTTGTACATCTTTGGTACTCTAAATCCATTGAATTTCATCAAAAAATGATGTGATTGGTCTAGATTATCTTTAATTATATGTTTTTTTGACTATTTTAATTCTTGAATAATGAGACCATCTAATGTGAACCCCAAAAGACGTGGCTTTGGGACCCAACATATACAAGAAATTCTAATAATAACCTAAGAAAGAAAAAATTACATATCAATTATGCCAGACCTAGATGCAATGTTTGAGGAACACGAACCTAAGGTGTGAAAAAGGATATGGATTCTGTACTCCAAAAAAAAGGAAATGATTTTGTAGTGATAAGTTAGGTTAAACACCACATAAATAGTTGGTTCTTGATAAGTTCTTTAGTTCTTGAAAGAATTGAAAGAGAAAATTCTCATTTTTAGTTTCCCTAATGTTTTTTCTTTTTAACAATAAAATCAAGCCCATTTATAAGGTACATTAACAACCCTAACCCTATAGATAATGGCAAACTTTTTTAATAAGCTAACAACAAATATACTCCTAATTGTTATTATAGTTTTTGTAAATTAACAATCCTAACTCTAGTGATAATTACAAACTTCCTAAATAAGCTAACAATAAATTTACTCCTTTTTTTTTTTTGTAAAAATCCTTACAATCACTTGACATAGACTCACTTAGGATACTTAAACAATAAATAAAGCCTTGGCCTATATTAAGATATGATTTACTATCATTCAAACTTGAATTAGCTTCTTTGGCCCAAATTTCTTCAATTAGCCCATTAAGTGCCTTTATCATCCTTTTAGCAATTGAACATGTTATTGACCCTTCTTGAATGCTCAATGGATCTTTAGAAGCCCTCTATGCATTAAATCATTTATTGATCTCATCATTTTGCCTCTCCTTAAAAGGATTCAACCTTGAATCATCACCTATATAAAAAAACTCGCACACACTCTCTCATGTGTTTCACTCCACTCTCACACAGTATGACACTCACTCTCATGTTTGCACACTGTATAAATCTAGCTTTTCTCTCTCATTCCTTTATTGAACTAAACAAGCTAATCAAAGTCACTTCATAACCAACTAATTGCAACAAATTAGAATCAAAGAAATTTAGGGAAGTACAATGAATTTAAGGTTATGGATTAGAAAAAAACTCAACAAGGTTATGAATTTAAGGTTATGGATTAGAAAAAAACTCAAAAAGATGAAAAAAACAAAATTAATTGGATCAAAATCCTTGTAGGACCTAGAAAGAAATGAGGAAATAAAGCCTTTATCTCCCTTTCGCCTAATTCAACAAGATTTACTTTTGAAATATGAAGGAATCAAATGGAATTTTTTCTTTTCTCTCTCTATTTTTTTTTTTTTTTTTTTTTTTGGCTTTTTCTTTTCTTCATTATCAAACAAGATTTTCATTTTTTTTTTTTATTTTTTACTAAAAATTAAATACAAGAAAAGATAAACTAGGGTTTGCAGATTCAATGAACAAGAGGTTATAGAATGTGGCTAAAAAGATGAACAAAAATAATGAACCTTAAAATTAGATAAGGAAACCTAATTTAGAACCAGGTTCTAATACCAACTGGTGTGAACCCCAAAAGACATTCCTTAGTGACCTAACACGAACAAGGAATTCAAAAAAGTGCCCATGAAAGCTAAATCAAATTTCAATCATGCAAGACCTTAACCCAATGTTTAACAAAAATGAACCTAAGAAATAAAGAAGAATATGAACACCACACTCCAAAAAAGTAGGGATTTAGGAGTGATAAGTTGGGTTAAATGCCATAAGAAGAGTTAATTCTTAACAAGTTCTTAGTTCTTGAAAGAACTAAATGAGAAAATTCTTACTTTTAGCTTTACTAATGTTTTGCTTATTTTTCACAATGAAATCAAGTCTATTTACATGCTAAATTTACAATCCTAACCCTTGAGAAAATGACAAACATCCAAAATAAGCTAACAACAATTCTACTCCTATTTGTTTTTGGAGTTGTTGTAAAATCCTTACAGTCACTTGACATAGACTTTTTTCAGCATACTTATACAATAGATAAAGCCTTGGCTTGCATTAAGATATGTTTTGTAGCCCTTTAAGCTCAAAAATAGTTTCTTTGGCCCAAATTTATTTAATCAGCTTGTCAAGTGCCTCTTTCATCCTTTTAGCTCTTGAACATGTTATTGGCCCTTCTTGAAACCTCAATGGATCCTTAGAAGCCCTCCATGCATTTGATCGTCTATATATCTCATCATCATCTCTTCATTTCTAACTAACAAGGTTCCTGCCTATGTTGCAAGGACTCATTTACACAAAATATGGTGAAATTGACTTTTATGTCTAAAACAAAACATTATATTTATTGGAACAAGCACATTTGTACACCTTTGGTACTTTGAATGCATTAGATTCCATGAAGTAAATGAGTTAATGAACTTGATTAACTTTCCTCATGGGTATTAAATGGTTTAATTCTTGAACAAAGAGATTGTCTCATCCTTTTTTTGATAAGTAGAATTCACTTTTCGTTGCAATGACTCATTCACACAAAATGATCTCATAATTAACTATTATGCCAACAATAAACAATGTATTCATTGCAAGAAACCATTTCTACATCTTTGGTACTCTAAACCCATTGAATTCCATCTATTAGATAAGTCATTAATCTTGATTAGCTTTTCTTACAAGTATTGAATAGTTTAATTATCAAACAAAGAGACTGTTACTTTATTTTGATTAATAATAGGGCTTTTTTTTTTTTTTTTTTTGCAAGCACTCATTCACACAAAATGATCGCATAATTAACTTTTGTGTCAATAGTAAACATTATATTACTTACAACAAGCTCATTTGTATATCTTTGGTCTCTAAATCTAATGAATTCCATAAAAAAAAAGGTGTGATTGGACCAGATTACCCTTTCTTATACATATTAAGTGTTTGAGTACCTAAATAAGACCTTCTCCTCATTTTCTAGCTAACAAGGCTCCTTTCTTCATTAGAAGAACTCATTTACACAAAATGATGGTGAAATTACTTTTTTGTGTCTACATAAAACATTATATTCATTGGAATGAGCATGTTTTTAAACACCTTTGGTACTCTAAACCCATTGAATTCCATCGTGTAAATAACTCATTGATCTTAATTAGTTTTCCTTATAAGGAATAGTTTACTCCTTAAACAATAAGACCAACTCTTCATTTTTCTCATAATGAGGCTTCTCTTTTTGTTGTAAGGCCTCATTTCCACAAAATGATCTTGCATTTAACTTTGTGTCAACATCAAACTTCATATTCATTGCACCAAGCTTGTTTGTTCATATTTGGTAATCTAAATCCTTGAATTCTATCAAAAAAAAAAAAAAGGTGTGATTGGTCTAGATTACCTTTTTTCTTATACATAATGAGTATTTCAATTGTTGAATAATGAAATTGTCTCTTTATTTCTAACTGACAAGGCTCCTTCCTTCATTGCAAGGGCTCATTTACACAAAATAATGGTGAAATTAACTTTTGTATATCTACACAAAACATTATATTCATTGAAACAAGCATGCTTGTACACTTGTGGAACTCTAAACCTATTGAATTACATCAGGTAAATGAGTCATTGATCTTATTAAGCTTCGCTTACATGTATTGAATAGTTTAATTCCTAAAAAATGAGATTGCCCCTTCATTTTTTGATAAAAAAAAAGGCTTATCTTTTCATTGCAAGGACTCATTCCTACAAAATGATCTTGTAATTAACTTTTGTATCAACATCAAACATTATATTAATTGCAACAAGCTCATTTTTCCATTTTTTGGCACTCTATATCCATTGAATTCCAAAAAAAAAAAAAAAGTAAGACTAGTCTAGATTACCTTTTCTTAATGTATTGAGTGTTTCAGTTCTTGAATAATGACACCATAATGTGAATCCCAAAAGATGTGGTTTAGGGATCCAACAGACACAAGGAATCAACCAAGAACCCAAGAAAGCTAAATTAGGTTTCAATTATGCAAGTCCTAAATCCATTATTCAAGGAGCACAAACCTAAGCTATAAAGAAGGATATGAATGGCACCCCTCAGCAAAGAAGGGATTTGAGAGTGATAAGTTGGGTTGAACATCACAAGAAAAGTTAGTCCTTGATAAGTTCTTTAGTTATTTAAAGAATTGAATAAGAAAATCTTACTTTTATTTTCACTAATGTTCTACTCTTTTTAACAATGAAATGAAGCCTATTTATAGGTTGAATTAACAATCTTAAAAGTCCTATTAAGAAAGACAATGACAAACTCCTAAAATATAAGAACACTTTTATTTTATTGTAAACTTTTATTTTATAACAAACTTCCATTTAGGAGTGAATTTTATTGTAACCTTAGCTCATTAAGTACTCCAATGAAATTAATAAAGCCTAGGCCCACATTAAGATGTGCTTTAAGCTTGAATTATCTTCTTTGGACCAAATTTCTTTAATTAGCCTACTAAGTGCCTCTTTCATCCTTTTAGCTCTTAAACACATCATTGGCTCTTCTTGAATGATTAATGGACCCTTAGAGGCCCTCCATGCATCAGTTCCTTCATGGATCTCATCATTTCCCCTCCCCTTAAAAAAGTTTTGTCTCAAATCATCACTTGCATAAAAAAAGAATGTTGGGGGAACAACCTCACATGCACTCCTTCATTGTATGATAGTCACTCTTGTGCTTGCACACTATATATAAATTTGGCTTCTCTCTCTCTTATTCCTTTATTGAACAAAACAAGCTCAATTAAAGTCACCTTATAACCAACTAATTCTAACAAATTAGAATCAAAGAAAAAAGCACACAATAAGATTAAATTGCAAGACACCCAAGGAAAAAGATTAACTATATCCAAATCATTGTAGGAATTAGAAAGAAATAAGGAAATAAAACCTTTATAAAATGCGACTAGCAAACTAGGGTTTGTAGACAAAAATAAAAGAAAAAGGTAGTGTTTGCAGATTCAAAGAACAAGAGGGTCGTAGAATGTGGTTAAGAAGAAGAACAAAAGAAAAACTCAAATTTTAGATAAATAAACTTGTAATCCTTAAAGCTTTGATACTAACTAATGTGAATCCCAAAAGACGTGCCTTAGGGAACCATCATGGACAACTAATTGAACAAGAACCCAAGAAAGCTAAATCATATTTCAATTATGAAAAACCTAGACCCAAAGTACAAGGAACTTGAACTTAAGGTATAAAGAAGCATATGGATGTCATAGTTTAGCAATGAAAGGATTGATAAGTTAAATGCCACAACAAGAAGAGTTAGTTATTGAAAGAAATAAGGAAGAAATTTCTCACTTTTATTTTACTAATGTTTTTTTGCACTTTTAAACAATGAAATCAATCTTATTATAGGATGAATTAACAACCTTTATAAAAAGAAACTCCCTAAAAATAAAGATAATGATAAACTCTTAAAATGTAAAACACTCATATTTTATTGTAGACATGTATTTTATAAAAAGAAACTCCTATTTAGGAGTAAAATTTATTGTAACTCTAGCCTATTAAGTACTCTGATCAAATTAATAAAGCCTTGGCCTGCATTAAGAGATGCTTTACTGCCCTTCAAGCTTGAATTATAAGTACAAGCTCGTTTGTACATCTTTGGTACTCTAAATCTATTGAATTCCAACAAAAAAAAAAGGTGTGGTTGGTCTAAATTATCTTTTCTCATATGCTTTGTGTGTTTCAATTCTAGAATAATGATAGTATCTTTTCATTTCTAATTAATAAAGCTCCTAACTTCATTACAAGGACTTAGTTACACAAAATGATGGTGAAATTGATTTGTGTCTACACAAAACATTATATTCATTGGACCAAGCACAATTGCACACCTTTTGTACTGTAAACCCATTGAATTCCATCAAGTAAATAAATCATTAATCATAATTGGCTTTCCATATAGGTATTGAATGGTTTAATTCTCAAACAATGAGTCTACTTCATTTTTTGATAACAAAACTTCTCTTTTCGTTGCAAGGGCTCATTACCACAAAATGATCTCATAATTAACTTTTGTGCCAACAATAAACATTATATTCATTGCAACAAGCTCGTTTGGTGCTCTAAATCCATTGAATTCCATCAAAAATAGGTGTGATTCATCTAGATTAACTTTTATTATACTAATTGAGTGATTTAATTACTAAATAATGAGATTTTCTCTTCTTTTCTAACTAACAAGGTTCCTTCCTTAATTATAAGGACTCTTTTACACAAAATCATAATGAAACTAACTTTTGTGTCAACACGAAACATAATATTAATTAAAACAAGGACATTTAAGTGCCCTTGGCATTTGAACACATTGAATTCCATCAAGCAAAAGAGTCATTATTCTTTATTAGCTTTCCTTACAAGTATAGAATAGTTTTGTTCCTAAACAATGACATTGCTTCTTCATTTTTGGATAACAATCCTTCTCTTTGCATTACAAGGACTCATTCCCACAAAATGATCTCATAATTAACTTTTGTGTCTACAAAAAACATTATATTCAGTGCAACACACTCATTTGTGCATCTATAGTGTTCTAAATTGATTGAATTTCATTAAAAAAATGTTTGATTGGTCTTGATTAGCTTTTCTTATATGTATTGAGTGTTTGTTGTCCTTATAAGTATTGAATGGTTTAATTCTCAAACAATGAGGCTATCTTTTTATTTTTTGATCACAAGACTTTCTTATTTGTTACAAATACTCATTAGCTTTTTTTGGGTCAACAACAAACATTATATTCCTTGTAACAAGCTCATCAATTTTGGTGCCCTAAATCTATTGATGCCCATCAAAAAAATGTGTGATTGGTCTAGATTACCATTTTTTTATACATAGAGTGTTTCAATTACAAAATAATGAGACCATCTCTTCATTTCTAACTAGGGTCCTTTGTTGCAAGGACTCATTTACACAGAATGATGGTGACATTAACTTTTGTGTCAACAAAAAAAAAATATATTATTCGGAACAAGCACATTTGCACAACTTTAATACTCTAAACCCATTGAATTCTATCAAGTAAATGAGTCATTAATCTTGATTAGCTTTCCTTACAAATGTTGAATGGTTTAATTCTCAAACAATGAGAATACCTCTTCATTTTTTGACAACATGGCTTCCCTTTTCAATGTAAAGACTCTTTCACACAAAATGATCTCAAAATTAACTTTTTGTTAATAATAAGCATTGTATTGATTGTATGATGCTCATTTCTACATTGTAGGTACTTTAAATCCATTGAATTGCATTAAATAAAGGTGTGATTGGTCTAAATTGGTTATTATTATCTGTATTAAATGTTTTAATTCCATAACAAGGAGATCATCTGTTCTTTATAATTGACTTTATTTTTTAGGTTTTTGAGGTCATTAATTTAGCTTATAAATAAGCTTGATTTTATTGTTAAAAAGAGCATAACATGAATGAAAATTTTCTCCTTTGATTTTTATTTTAAAAACTAATGAACTTATGAAGAGCTAACTCTTCCTACAGTGTTTAACCTAACTTATCACTTCAAAATCCCTTCTTTGCTGGAGTGTGGCATCTATATCCTTCCTTATACCATAGGTTTATGTTCCTTGAACATTGGGTCTAGGTCTTGCATGATTTAAGTATGTTTTTAGCTTTCTTAAGTTCTTATTTGATTCCTTAAGTGTGTTGGATTCCTAAGCCACATTTTTTAGGATTCATCAAATTCCATCAAGTAAATGACTCATAGATCTTGATTTGTTCTCCTTACAAGTGTTAAATGTTTTAATTCTTGAACAATTAGTCCTCCTTTTCATTTGTTGATAACAAGTCTTCTCCTTTCATTGCAAGGACTTATTCCCACAAAATGATCTCCTTTTATTGCAGCAAGCTCATTTGTACAACTTTGGTACTCTAAATCCATTGAATTCCATAAAAAAATGGGGTGTGATTGGTTTGTATTATCTTTTCTTATACATATTGGGTGATTTAATTACCAAATAATGAGACTCTCTTCATTTCTAAATAACAAGGCTCATTCCTTTTTAATTACCTTCTGTGTCAACAAAAAAAATATTATACTCACTGCAACAAGCTCATTTGTACATCTTTAGTACTCTAAATCCATTGAAATCCATCAAATAAATGGTCATTGATCTTGATTGGCTTTCCTTATAGGTATTGAATGGCTTAATTCTAGAACAAGGTGACCATCTCTTCATTTTTTGCTTACAAGGATGTCTATAATCATTATATTCATTGCAACAAGTACGTCTATACAGCCTTGGTACTCTAAACTGATTAAATTCCTACATACAAGGTTCATATTGAACTTGATTAGCATTTCTTATAGCTATTTAAGTTTTTAATCCTAGAATAATGAGATTTTCCTTTCATTTCTAGCTAACAAGGCTCTTTCCTTCAATGCATGGACTTATTTACACATAATGATAGTGAAATTAAATTTTGTGAAACACAAAACATCCTATTCAATGGAACAAGCATGTCAGTACTCCTTTAGTACTCTGAATCCACTGAATTCCATCAAGTTAATGAGTCATTGGTCTTGATTAGCTTTCCTTATGGGCATTGAATGGTTTAACTCCCAAACAATGGCACTATCTCTTCATTTTTTAATAACAAGGCTATTCATTTCATTGTAAAGAGTCATTCACACAAAATGATCTCATAATTAACTTTTGTGCCTTGCTTGTTTCAATTCCTAATAACAAGACCATCTCTTCATTTCTAACTAACAAGACTCCTTCTAAATGTAATGAATATCACAATTCCAAGTTTGTATATGATAATGTAGAGTTGGGAAAATATGAGAACCAAATAGGTCCATCATTTAAACTTGATTTAACTACTCCTAATAAGGAGTCATGAAAATGATTGTGTTATTTATCACTTACATAGATAATTGCTGAGTTGTTTAAACCCAATCGGGTAGCAAGTTTTAATGCTATCCTCACATGGACAAATTTGTAATTCTGTTAATGTGAACTAGGCTCTTAGGTTGATTATATGTGCCAAAACATTATATTTATCATGACAATAATGACCTTTCAACTGTGACACTCTGAATTCATTGAAGTCCTTTACACAAAAGAGTCATTCATCATAATTATCCTTTCTTGTAGGTATTGAATGGTTCAATTCAAGAAGAAGTTATTTCTTCATCACTTGTAAACAAGCTTTCTCTCTTAGTCACAAGGACTCACTCATAGATCATAAAATTAACATTGATGTATGCGCCAAACTTTATATTACTCACAATAGTAACAAGACTTTGGCACTTTAAATCCATTGAATTCCATCAAACAAAGGAGTCATTGATTATGATCATCCTTTCTTCCAGGTATTGAATGGTTCAATTCTAGAAGAATGAAATTGCCATTTCAATTCTTGTTAATAAGTTTTCTCATTTACTTGTAAGGTCACATTCACATAAATTGATCATGAAATTATCATTAGTGCATGTACTAAACCTTACTTGTAGGTATTAAATGGTTTAGTTCCAGAAGAATGAAACCGTCACATCATTTCTTCCTAACAAACTTTCTTTGGTTTAATTCCTTGTGTGATTTGGATTTGCCAATAACCAAATTTCATATCAAAATCTGAAAAGATTTTGGCTTCATAAAGGCCAATTTAGTAAATCCTTTTTATTAGGTATTGGATACCTAATCGAGCGTAAAACCTTATTTGAAGGTTTGTGATTACTTACCAATCTTGGAACTTCTTATTCCAATGTAGCCTCTTTTTTTCTACATAAAATGCAAGGCAACTCTAGGGGCTGTTACTTTTTTTTTAATAAGCCCTTTCTTTAAGAGTTCACTATTTTTTGTTTAACTGATTTCCAAATCTCCAGGCCTTAAAGCAATGGACCAGGCTTTGGTAAGAATTTGACTTCATTAAAAGTCAACTCATAAGGCAATTTCAGTAGGGATTTTGGCACTAATCAAAGAATTCATTGTCAATTGAACTTCTTGTATTTTTTGTTGTAATAACAGGAAAATTATGGCAATCCATCCAGTTTGAAGGGTTCCTTTTAAGCCTTTCAAATAAGGGTTTATGTCAATTGAAACTTCCAAAAGCATTGCAATTGTTGATTGTCCCTAATTTCATTAGGAAATTTAGAGGCAACTCAATTGCTTGATTTATGGGCATAATAGTTCCATTTTCAATGAAGTGACCAAGGAAGCAAATCTTGGTTTGAAATAATTTCATTTTTTTAAAAGAAGCAACTAGACCTACCCATTTCATGATATTTTAGAAAATATTTAAATGTTTAAAATGTTGTTTGATGGTATCAAGAAAAAAACAATACATCATCAATATAAACAAAAGTAAATGCCAAATGAGCATTAAATATTTCGTTCATAACTTTCTTCTGTTTCAACAATTTTTTGGCTAAAACTAGCATATGATCATTTGCTAAATGTAAATACTTTTCTAATTGTTCTTGTTTGTCTATGGGATTTGAAATTTTGTCAATCAGATCCAAAATCATGTTATATACTTTTGTTAAGACTAATAAGCCATTATATTTACACATAGCTGATAGGGATCACATTTTCCTTTGTAGCTCTAAATCAGACTCAAAAGAATTATCTTCTTCAAAAACTTTAATATCTAAAGTTGATTCATTAAAATCACTTTTTACTAAGAAAATGTGCATCAAGGATTTTTTTTTAGACCTTCATCGAGAGTTAACTCTTGAATTTTTCGCTTTGTTTTGCACTTATTTGAATATTGCCTTATTTTGCCACATTTATAGCAAACAATTGTTTTCATTGATGGTTTTATTGGGATATCTCATGTGCAGATAAAACATTTGCTTCCAAAAACTACCCAAAGCCCTTTTACCTTGAGATTTATAATTTTGTAACTACTTATGTACCTTAAACTTCCTTTAGTGACTATTTCAGCAGCTAGTTCACCATAGGTGCGGTGATTATAATCAATTATTTTAGAATTATTGGCTTTAAGCCTAGTTCTAACTCTCTCAGCAAATAGGGTAGGTGACCTAGAGGGAAGTTTTTCTTTCTAAAAGATACTTTGACTATCTTCTCAAGTAAAGACCTTAGAGAAAAATACATCCTTTTACCACTTAAAAAGAGACAAGACATCTCAAATTAATGAGTTACTCATAAGTCTGTCTATTAACAAAATGGTAGTACCAATAAAATGATTGGTGATTGCATAAATTAGTTATTAACACTACCAGAGATCAGTATTCTTACTTTTGGTTTTGTAGCAAAAAAAATTTAATTTTTTAACTTATTAGATAAATAAAATCCCAGCAGTGTTGAAGCCATTTAGTAAACCCACTTGTTATGATTTTAGCAAAATGAGGATTATAATTACTCTATTTTTGCAGCAGTTACAAACATCATCATGTAATGCAACAAAATTAGAATCTAATGTTCAATCACACCATTGAGATTCCATTCAACTATATTACTACCATCCTATTGAACATAATTATACTCTAATTGTTCTTCCAATAAAGGTCAACATGTCTTGATCTTGGATAGCATAACATAGTAGGAACATTATTAAAGGTTATTTTACTAATAGAAAGAGGTTCCTTCATATAAAAAGGACTACCCTCAAATGGTTTGTTGCTCTAATAAGAACATTTTTGAAGAAGTTGATCTAACTCTTCAAACTCTTCTTTGATATTTTCTCCTTTATTGTCAAATTTAATCTAATTTTCTTTTTCCAAAACAATAACTTTTTTATCTTTTAAACCAAGGCTTTTAAGCTATTTAACTATTTCCTCCACTTGTTCTATTTATTTAGAACTACTATTCGTCATATTATAGTTAATATCTTTAGAGGATAGGCATTTAAATAAACCCTTTTTTTTTTTTTTAACTTCTAATATAACCAAAAGCTTAGGAATAGAGTCTCATTTGTGAAATATTTTTTCAACTTTTTCCTCTATTCTAATCAATTGAGAACCCACCGATTAAGATACAAATTAGTACAATTGACTTACTATATTACAACATTGGTCATAACTTTGGCCTTACAAGGTGAATCTATAACCTCACCTTCCTCAATTTTTAAAGAAAGATTTAAAGCAGGAGGGCAAATATTATTAACCATTTTGCCCTTTTTGGTTAAATACTCTTGGTAAGCTTTTTTAAGGATTAGGTAATTTTTTGATACTAAAAAATTACAAAAAGGTTTTCTTTAAATATTACAAATATTTTGAATATAAGTTAAATTATCAATAATACCCATTTCTGCAATATATTTTTTATGCCTTTGTTGCCAAAGTTTTTGTTGTTATTTATTAAAGGTCATAAAAAAAACATTTTCCTTTTAAGGTATATTTTTAGAAGAGTAAAATAACCCTTTTACCTTTTCCTCTATCTCATTATATTCTTGAATTATGAGACCATCTTTTCATTTCTAACTAACAAGGCTCTTGCCTTTCTCACAAGGACTCATTTTGACAAAATAATGGTGAAATTAACTTTTTCCCTGGAATAAGCACATTTGTACACCATTGATATTCTGTACCCATTAAATAATGGTGAAATAATGGATATTTGGCACACTATATCCATTAAATTCCAACAAAAAAATTGGTGTGATTTGTGTAGTGTACCATTTTGTATACACATTTTGTGTAAAATGAGTGCTTCTAATAAAAGAAGGAGAGTTTTGTAAGTTAAAAAAAAATGAAGGGACAGTCTCATTATTCAAAAATTGAAAATCTTGATACATAGAAGCATGTTTGTGACTACACAAAATAGTGTAATCATTGAAACAAGGACTTTTGCACACCTTTCATACTCTGTATCCATTTAATTCTATCAAGTACAATGAGTCATTGATCATTATTAGCTTTCCTTACAAGTGCTAAGTGGTTTAAATCTTGAACAATGAGATTGCCTCTTTAATTCTTCATAACAAGACTTCTCGTTTCATTAGAAGGACAAATTTATACAAAATGAAGGCAAAATTAACATTTGTACATCTTTGCTACTCTAAATTCATTGAATTTCATTCATCAAAAAAAAAAAAGAAAGTGTATTTGGTCTAGATTACCTTTTAAAATATATATTGGGGGTGTGTTTCAATTCCTGAATGAGACCATCTATTCATTTTTAGCTAACAAGGCTCCTTCATTTCAAGGACTCATTTACACAAAAAAATCTCAAAATTAACTCTCGTGTCCACAATAAACATTATATTTATTGCAACAAGCTCATTTGTACATCTTTGGTACACTAAATCCATTGAATTTCATCAAGTAAAATGAGTCATTAATCAATTACAAGTATTCAATGGTTTAATTCCTAAGCCAATTTTTCATAACAAGAATTTTCTTATCATTGGAAGGACAAATTTACATAAAATGATGATGAAATTAACATTTGTGTCTGCACAAAACATTATAATCATAGCAAAAAGCTTGTTTGTAAATCTTTGGTACTCTGTATCCATCAAATTCCATCAAAATTTGGTGTGATTAGTCTAGATTACCATTTTTTGATTCATATTTTGTATAAATGACCGCTTGTAATGAAAGAAGAAGCTTTGTTAGTTAAAAATAAAGAGATGTTCTCATTATTTAGGAATTGAAGCACTCAATACATATAAGTATGTTTGTGTCTTCTCAGAACATTACTTTCATAGGAACAAAGCACGATTTGCACACCTTTCCCTATAAATATTAAATGGTCTAATTCTTGAATAATGAGATTGATTGAAGGACAAATTTACTTAAAATGATGATGAAATCAACATTTCTATTTACATAAAACATTATATTCATTGTTACAAGCTCATTTGTACATCTTTGGTACTCTAAATGCATGAAATTTCATCAAAAAAAAAAAAAGTATGATTGGTGTAGATTACCTTTTCAAATATGTATTTAGTGTTTCAATTCCTGAATGAGAAAATCTCTTCATTTCTAGCTAACAAGTCACCTTCTTTTGTTGTAAGCACTCATTCAGACAAAATGATCTCATAATTAACTTTTGTGTGTCAACAACAAACATTATATTCAATGAAACAATGCTGTTTGTACATCTTTGGTACACTAAATCCATTGAATTCCTCCAAAAAAGGGTTTGATTGGTCTAGAGTACCATTTCTTATACATATATTTTGTGTAAAGGAGTACTTGCAACAAAAGAAGGAGCTTTGCTAGTTAGAAATGAAAAGATAGATAGTCTCATTATTTAGGAATTGAAACACTCGATGCATATAAGCCTATTTATGTCTACACAAAACCTTATAACCATGCTTGTTTGAACAGCTTTGGTACTCATTACCCATTGAATTCCATTGTGTAAAATGAGTCATTGATCTTTATTTACTTTCCTAACAAGTATTGAATAGTTTAATTCCTAAGCAATAAGACTACATCTTTAGTTTTTCATAACAAGACTTCTCTTATCATTGGAAGGACAAATTTACAAAAAATGATTATGAAGTTAACAAATTTTTCTACTCAAAACATTATATTCATTGCAACAAGCTCATTTGTAAATCTTTCATACTCTAAATTCATTAATTTCAACCCAAAAAAAAAAAATGATTTGACTACATTACCTTATCATATATGTATTTAAGGTTTCAATTCCTAAATGAGACAATCACTTCATTTATATCTAACAAGGCTCCTTCCTTCATTGCAATGACTCATTCACACAAAATGATCTTGTATTTAACTTTTATGTCCATAACACACATTATACTCATTGAAACAAGCTTTTTTATACATCTTTAATACAGTAAATCCATTGATTTTCATCAAAGAATTGTTTGATTGGTCTAGATGATAATTTCTTATACGTATTTTTGTGTAAATGAGTGGAAGAAAGAGCTTTGTTAGTTAATAATGAAGAGATAATCTCATTACTTAGGAATTGAAATACTTAATACTTCTAAGCATGTTTGTGCCTACACAAAACCTTATAATCATTGGAACAGGCACATTTTCATACCTTTTATACTCTATACCCATTGAATTCGATCAAGTAAAATGAATCATTGATCTTTATTCACATTCATTTCAAGTATTGAATGTTTTAATTCCTTAACAATGAGATTGCCTCTTTAATCTCATAACAAGGCTTCTCTTATCATTAGAAGGTCAAATTTACACAAATGACGATGAAATTAACATTTGTGTCAACACAAAACATTATATTCATCAAACCAAGCTCATTTATACATCTTTGGTGAATTTAGTCAAAAATTGGTGTGATTGGTCTAGATCATCATATCTTATATATATATATTGTGTAAATGAGTGCTTTCATCAAATGAAGAAGCCATGTTAGTTTGAAATGAAGAAACAAGCTCATTATTTAGGACTTGAAATAGTTGATATGTGTAAGCACATTTGTGTTTACACAAAATATTATATTCATTAGAACAAGCATGTTTGTGCAACTTTGATACTTTGTACCCATTGAATTCCATCAAGTAAATTGACTCATTGGTCTTTATTATCTTTCCTTATAGGAATTGAATTGTTTAATTCCTAAACAATGAGACTATATCTTCAAATTTTCATGACAAGAGTCTACTTTTCATTAAAAGAACAAATTTATGCAAAAGGATAGTTAAATTAACTTTTGTGCCTACATGAAACATTATATTCATTGCAACAAGCTCATTTCTTCCTCTTTGGTACTCTAAATCCATTGAATTTCATCAAAGAACAAATGGTGTGATTGGTCTAGATTACCATTTCTTATACATATTTTATTGTAAATGAGTGCTTGCAATGAATAGCAAAGCTTTGTTAGTTAGAAATAAGAAGATGGTCTCAATATTTAGGAATTAATACACTCAATATGTATGAGCACATTTTTGACTGCCCAGAATATTATATTATATTCATTGGAATAAGCATGTTTGCACACCTTTAGTACTTTGTACTTATTGAATTCCATCAAGTGAAATGAGTCATTGATCACTATAATGTTTCCTTATAGGTATTGATTTGTTTAATTCCTAAACAAGGAGACTACCTCTTCAATTTTTCATGATAAGGCTTCACTTTTCATTGGAAGGCCAAATTTACACAAAATGATAGTGAAATTCACATTAGTGTCTACACAAAACATTATATTCATTGCAACAAGGTTGTTGGTACCTCTTAGGTCCTCTTCATTTCTAACTAACATGGTCCCTTTCATCATTGCAAGGACTTATTCACACAAAAAGATCTCTTAATTAACTTTGGTGTACACAACATACATTATATTCATTGCAATGGGCTTGTTTATACATCCTTGGTACACTAAATCTGTTGCATTCTATTAAAAAATGGTGTGATTGGTCTAAACTTCCTTTTCTTATACATATTTTGTGTAAATGAGTGCTTGCAATGAAAGAATGAACTTTGTTAGTTTGAAATGAAGAGACAATCTCATTATTTAGGGATTGAAACACTCAATACCTAAAAGCACATTTGTGTTTACATAGAACATTACAATCATTGGAACAAGAACACTTGCAAACTTTGGTACTTTGTACCCATTGAATTCCATGAAGTAAAATGAGTGTTTATTCTTTATTATTTTTTTTTCTTGTAGGTATTGACTAGTTTGATTCCCAAACAATGAGACTATCTCTTCAACTTTACATGATAAGACTTGACTATTTATTGGAAGGACAAATTTGCAGAAAATTATGGTGAAATTAACATTTTTGTCAAGAGAAAAATATTATATTCATTGCAATAGGCTCATTTTTACATCTTTGAAAATCAAAATCCATTGAATTCCATCAAAAAATGGTGTGATTGGCCTATATTACCATTTCTTTTTTACATATTTTGTGTAAATAAGTGCTTGCATTGTTAGTTTGAAACCAAGAGATAGTCTCATTATTTAGGAATTGAAACACTCAATATACATTAGCACATTTGTGTCTATACAAAACACATTCTATTCATTAGAACAAGCACAATCGCACACCTTTGGTATTACATCCCTATTGAATTCCATCAAGTGAAAAGATTTGTTGAACTTTATTAGTTTTTCTTATAGGGATTGAATGGTTTAATTTCTAAATAATGAGATTGACTCTTTAATTTTTCATGATAAGACTTGACTTTTCGTTAGGAGGACAAATTTACACAAAATGATAGTGAAATTAACATTTGTGTCCACATAAAACATTATATTCATTGCAACAAAGCTCGATTGTACCTCTTTGGTACTCCAAATCCATTGAATTTCATCAAAAAAAAAAAAAAAAAGGTGTGATTGGTCTAGATTACCTTTTTCAAATACATATTGAGAGTTTCATTTTCGAAATTAGACCATATCTTAATTTCTGGCTAACAAGCCTCCTGCTTCATTGCAAGGATTGTTTCACACAAATAGATCTCGTAATTAACTTTTGTGTCAATGACAAGCATTATATTCATTGCAACAGACTCATTTGTACATCCTTGGTACACTAAATCCTTTGAATTTTATTAAAAAATAGCCTGATCAGTCTAGATTACCATTTCTTATACATATTTTGTGTAAATGAGTGCTTGCAATGAAAGAAGGAGCAATGTTTAGCAGGAAATGAAGAGATAGTCTCATTATTTAGGAATTGAAACATTCATTTCATATAAAAAAGTTTATGTCCACTCAAAACAATACATTCATTGGAGCAAGCACATTTGCATACCTTTGGTACTATGTACCTATTGAATTCCATCAAGTAAAATGATTCATTGATCTTAATTAGTTTTCTTGATAGGTATTGAAAGGCCTAATACTTGAATAGTGAGAGACAATCTCTTCAATTTTTCATGACAAGATGTCACATTTCACCAGAAGGACAAAGTTATACAAAAGGATGGTGAAATTACCATTTTCTCCCATACAAAACATTATATTCATTGCAACAAGGTTATTTGTGCAACTTTGGTGCTCTAAATCCATTGAATTCCATCAAAAAAAAAAAAATGGTGTGGCTGGCCAAGATTACCATTTCTCTTAAATATTTTTGTGCAAATAAGTGCTTGCAATGAAAGTAGGAGCTTTGTTTGTTTGCAATAAAGAGTCAATCTCATTGTTCAAGAATTGAAACACTTAATATGTATAAGCACATTTGTGTCTACACAAAACATTGTAATCATTGGAACAAGCATGTTTAAACAACTTTGGTATTCTCTACCCATTGAATTCCATCAAGTAAATTGAATGATTGATCTTAATTAGCTTTTTTTTTACAGGTATTAAATGGTTTAATTCCCAAAGAACAAGATAGTCTCTTCAATTTTCATGACAAGGCTCCAATTTTCTTTAAAAGGACAAATTAACATGATGGTAAAATTAACATTTTTGTCTGCACAAAACATTATATTCATTTTAACAAGCTCATTTATACATCTTTGGTACTCTGAATCCATTAAATTTCATCATAAAAGGGTGTGATTGGCCTAGATTACCTTTTCAAAGATGTATTGAGACTTTCATTTCCTGAATGAGACCATCTTTTTATTTCTAACTAACAAGGCTCCTTCTTTTCTTATAAGGACTCATTTACACAAAAAGCTCTTACAATTAACTTTAGGGTCAACAACAAACATTATATTCCTTGCAACAAGCTCATTTTTACATCCTTCATTCAATAAATCCATTGAATCCATCAAAAAAATTGTGTGATTGGCCTAGATTGCCCATTTTTATGCATATTTTTTGTAAATGAGTGCTTATAATAAAAGAAGAAGTTTTTTTAGGTAGAAATGATGAAATAATCTCATTATTTAGGGATTGAAAAAAACTCAGTATGTATAAGCTAGTTTGTGTCTAGGCAAAACATTATAATCCTTGCAACAAGCATGCTTGCACACCTTTGGTACATTGTAGCTATTGAATTCCCACAAATAAAATGAGTCATTGATCTTTGTTGGCTTTCCTTAGAGGGTTTAATTCTTAAACAAAGAGATTGTCTCTTCAATTTCTCATGACAAGACTTCACTTTTTATTGGAAGGACAAATTTACACAAAATGATGATGAAATTAACATTTTTGTCCTCACAAAATGTTATATTCATTGCAACATACTTGTCTGTAAATGTTTGGCACTTTGTACCCATTGAATTACATCATAAAAGGGTGTGATTGGTCTAGATTACCTTTTACAAATATGTATCAAGAGTTTCATTTCCTAAATGAAACCATTTCTTCATTTCTAGATAACAAGGCTGCCCTTTCCTTTGTTGCAAGAACTCATTCACAAAAGTTGATCTTGTAATTAGCTTTTTTGTCAACAACAAACCTTATATTCATTGCAAAAAGCTCATTTGTACATCTTTGGTACAATACATGCATTCCATCAAAAACTAGTGTAATTGGTCTAGATTACCATTTCTTAAACATATTTTGTGTAAAAGAGTGTTTGAATGAAAGAAGGAGCTTTGTAAGTTAGAAATAAAGAGACAATCTCATTATTCAAGAATTGAAACACTCAATACATATAAGCATTTTTGTGTCTACTCAAAACATTTTATTAAATGAAACAATCAGGTGTGCACGCCTTTGGTACTCTATACCTATTGAGTTCCATCATGTGAAAGGAGTCATTGATCATTTTTATCTATCCTTATATGTATTAAATGGTTTAATTCCTAAACAATGAGACTATCTCTTTAACTTTTCAAGACAAGTCTTTACTTTTGATTGGAAGGACAAATTTATACAAAATAATGGAGAAATTAACATTTGCATCTACACGAAACATATAATCATTGAAAAAGCTTGTTTGTACATCTTTGGTCATTAAATCCAATGAATTTCATTGAAAAGTGTTGTGATTTATCTAGATTACCTTTTGAAATTTTTATTGAGTTTCATTTTCTGAATGAGACCATCTTTTCATTTCTTGCAAAGAAGGCCCCTCCCATCATTCTAAGGACTCATTCATGCAAAATGATCTCGTAATTAATTTTTGGTTTAAACAACAAATGTTATATTCATTGAAACAAGCTCATTTGTACATTTTTTGGTATTTGAAATCCATTGAATTCCATCAAAAAAAAAAATGGTGTGATTCTTCTAGATTACCATTTCTTATACATATTTTGTGTAAATCAGTGTTTACAACGAAAGAAGGAGCTGTGTAAGTTAAAAATGAAGAGATGATTTCATTATTTAGGAAGTGAAACACCTAATATGTATAAGCACATTTGTGTTTACTCAAAATATTATATTAATTCAAACAAGTGCATGTGCACACCTTTGGTACTCTATACCACTAAATGCTCCTTTCAACTTTTTAGCTCTTGAACATGTAATTGGCCCTTTTTGAATGCTCAATGGATCTTTAGAAGCCCTCCATGGATCAGCTTCTCCGTTGATCTCATTAGTAAAGAAAGAAGGAGCCCTTGTTTGTTTGAAATGCAGAGATGGTCTCATTATTCAGCAATTGAAACACTAAATAAATATATGAAAAGGTTATCTAGACTAATTACACTTTTTTTTTTTATGGAATTCAATGGATTTAGAGTACCAAAGATGTACAAACAAGTTTGATGCAATGAATATAATATTTGTTATTAATTACAAGATCATTTTGTGTGAATAAGGTTTTGCAATAAAAAAAAGGAGCCTTGTTATATAAAAAAAAAAATGAAGAGACAGTCTCTTTGTTCGAAAATTAAACTATTCAATATCTCTGAAGAAAGTTAATCAAGATCAATGATTCTTTTACTTGATGTAATTTAATGGATTTAGAGTTCCAAAAGTATCCAAACATGCTTGTTCCATTGAATATAATGTTTTGTGTGGACACAAAAGTTAATTTCACCATCATTTTATATAAATGAGATCTTGAAATGAGGAGTGGAGTCTTTTTGATTAGAAATGAAGAGATGATCTCATTATTCATCAATTGAAACACTCAATACATATAAGAAAAGAAAATCTAGAAAATCTAGACAAATCACACCTTTTTTTGATGGTACTCAATCAATTTAGAGTAATAAAGAGGTACAAACAAGCTTGTGGCTATGAATATAATGTTTAATGAGACAAAAGTTAATTACAAGATCATTTTTTATGTGAATGAGTCCATGCAACAAAAAGAGAAGTCTTGTTATAAAAAAAATGGAGAAGCAGTCCCATTGTTAAGGGAAGCTAATATAGATCAATGGCTCATTTACTTTATGGAATTGAATAGGTTTAGTGTCCTAAAGGTGTGAAAACAAACTTGTTCAAATGAACATAATGTTTTGTGTAGGTACAAAAGTTAATTTCACCATCATTTTGTGCAAATGAGTCCTTGCAACAAAGGAAGAAGCCTTGTTGAATAGATTCTTTGTGATCAACAAGACAAAACATTAGATTCTTTGTGATATGCACATGAATACACCTTTGTCAATCTATCCATTCAAGTCTATCAAACAAAGGACTCCTTGTTCTTGATTAGCTATTCTTCTAAGGATTGAATGGTTCAACCTTGAAGGGTATGACATTCATTGAAAAGACTAATTTAGAAAAAATGAACATGAGTCACTGATCTTGATAAGTTTATTCTTCTAGGAATTGAATGGTTAAATTCATAAAGGATAATTCAATTCCTAAAGGATAAGAACCTACTTCATTTCATGCTAATATGGCTTCTCTTTTCATTGCAAAGACTTTTTGAGACAAAATGATCAGGAAATTAAATTTTGTATCTACACCAAACATTTGATTCCTTGCTCAGGTGAAAAGTACAATTTTGGTAGTCTAAATAAATCAATTGAAATCCACCAAACATAGAGGTCCTTAATCTTGATTAGATTTTTATACATGGTTGGAATGGTTCATTGCATGAAAATTAGATTATCACTTCCTTTCTTGCTAAGAAGGCAACTTCTTTCATTCTAAGGAGTTATTCACAAAAAAATCATTATGAAATGAAATTTGTATCTACACCAAACATTAGATTCCTTGCACCAAGCACATCATTACAACTTTGGTAGTTTGAATCAAGTAAAGTCCATCAAACATAGGTGTAATTGATCATGGTTAGGTTTTCTCACATGGTTGGAATTGTTCATCACATAAAATGTGAGAATATCACTTCATGTATTCCTAAAATTGCTTCTCATTCCATTGTAAAAAGCCATTCATGCATAATGATCATGAAATTAACATTTGCATCCACACTAACATTATATTCATTGTAACAAGTTATATATATATATATCTTGATTTGCTATTTTTACACATATTGAGTGGCTCATTTCCTACTAACAAGGCTCCTCCATTCCTAGCAAGGACTCATTCACACAAAATGATCTGGAAATTAAATTTTTTTGTCAACACCAAACATTAAATTCATTGCAGTAAACATGTCTGTAAGCCTTTGGCATCCTAAATCCATTGAATTCCATAAAAAAAAAAAGTCATTGATCTTGATAAGCTTTTCTTGTAGGTATTGAGTGGTTTTATTACTTAATGAGATCAATTCATCATTTCATTCTAACACAACTTCTCATTTAGTTGCAAGGACTCATTCACATAAATAATCTTGAAATTAATTGATGTATTTACACCAAACATTATATGTACTTTAAATCAATTGAACGACATCAAACAAAGGAGTGATCGATAATGGTTAACTTTACTTGTAAGTACAGATTGGTTGAATTCCTCAATAATGAGAACATTTTTTAATTTCTTGCCCACAAGATCCTTTCTTTTGTTGTAAGGATTTATTCATACAAAATGATCTTGAAATTGACTTCCATGTCAACATTAACTATTATATTAATTGTAACATGCACATTTGTACACCTTTAGTACTACAAATTCATCAAATTTCATCAAACAAAGTGGTCAATAATCTTAATTAGATTTGCTTATAAGTATTGAAATTTTTTATTATTGAATTTCAAGACAATCTACTCATTTCTTGTTAACAAGATTCCTCCTTTTGTTGCAGGGACTCCTTCACACAAAATGATCTTAAAATAAACTTTTGTGTCTACACAAAACATTATATTCATTGCTCTAAGCATGTTTACATGCCATTAATAATTTCAATCTATTGAATTCCATCAAACAAGGGAGTCATTAATCTTGATTAGATTTTGATTATAGGTATTGAAAGGTTCAATTCTTGAATAAGGAGAGACCCTTTCATTTCGCACTAACAAGGTTGCTGGTTTGCAATGATTGAATCCTTTGGAATTGTTGCACCAAAGAAAATTCAATATGATGTTCTATTCCTTTCAAAAATGTGGGAAACCATTTCATACTTTCAGTAAAAACATCACCAAATTCTTGCAAAAGAGAAACAACAACACTAGGCAAAGAGGGGTTAAGCTCATTCGTACTAAAAATAAGTTCTTTAGTTCTTGAAAGAATTAAAGGAAAAAAATCTCACTTTTATTTCCAGTAATATT